>FXXK01002368.1:0-45317 GCA_900184695.1 Betula pendula | reverse complement strand
GTGGCCAACCACCACAATGGGTGGTCGGCAACCCACAGTACCACATGGGGGTGGTCGCACCACCTCTAGCGACCCTTCCGATGGACCCATGAGGGTCACTAGGGGTGGTCTGACCAACCCCAGTGCGTTTGGGGGAGGCCTTGGCCACCCCCGATGAGCATCGGGGGTGGTCCTAGCCACCCCCAAGCGCCATAAGGGGTGGCCGCGGCCACCCCCTTGTTGTACTATGGGTGGCCAATCACTCATTGTGGTGGTCAGCCACCCATTGAATCACTATGCAATTTTATTTATTTTTTTTGTTTAAATAATTTGGGTTTTAAAAAAATAAAGTTATGGTTTTTTAGTAATTTTGGTTAAACTCCAATTAGAACAAGTATATTGTCACTAAATCAAGGAATATGAATAACTATTTCATTCCACCATTTTTCATTCCATGTAATAACTATTCATTTTCCTAATGGAATACTCATTCCATGTACCAAACGAGGCCTTAAAGTATTGATTAAATTATCACTTCCTATCAGCTTAAGTTTTTAGGACAAGTGGTGATTTAACACATGACAGTAAACCTAGGAACTAGATCGACTATTGTACCACCGTGGACCATAATACATTGAATCCAAGCTGCTTCGACTCAGATTCAAGGATTGAGACCCGAGTCCACCATACAACGCCGTAGAGGAAGAATACAAATGCGACACGAATCGGCCATTCATGAAGGATGAAGACGACGATGGGTGCATCGTTGATGGCTTGTAATACGAGAATAGTGAGCTGCTCCTCACTCGTGAGGACAAGGCCATTGCTCTGAATCACTACGTCAACGATTCATAGAAAGAAACACAAAATCAATACAAGAAAGCAGCATAGCCTTGGTCTTGGTGGCGTCCCTATCAAGTCTAAGGTTCAAATTTTCTTGAGTGCAAACAATTATTTGAGGCCATGTCTGCTAGTGAAACCAAGTTTTACACGATTCGTATGGAGAGGGGATGCTTTGCACAAGTCCGAGGTTTGCTTAACAGGGGTGGATATACAAAGTAACCACTACAAAAAAGAAAGAAAGGGCAATTGGAGTCAGTTTCGACTCTAATTTGGTGCGAGTTAGTTTGAAACCAACATTCATTTGCTGTCAAGAATTTATATTGGAGTTGGCTTTTCGCTAAAACCGACTACAATTGGTTCGGGTCCCCCCCCCCTTTTTTTTAAGCGACTATAATTCAAGTTGGTTTGGAAAAGCGACTATAATTGTGGTCGGTTTAAAAAAGAACCACAATTCGGATCCTTTTCTAAACCGACTATAATTGTGGTAGGTTTGGAAAACATACTAGAATTGTGGTCGGTTCGAAAAACAGACCACAATTCGGGTCCTTTTTTAAAAGAGACTATAATTTGGGTTGGTTTGGGTCGAAACCGACTCCAAAACAAAGTAATAATTTTTTTTTAAAAAATATTTGGTTATTGATATTTTTTCAACAACCAAATAGAAAACAAAACCCATATTCATTTTTTTTTTTTTGCTTTTGCACACTTTCTCAGCAACCAAATGAAAGAATTAAAGTCACGGAGAGTATTTGATTGTAATGTCTTATCCTAGCATAGGAGCTAAGCTTGTATATAAATGTAGTGGAAAGATAATTTACAGAATATTAAACTAGAGCACTAATGAATTTACAAAATATTAAACCAGAGCACTGATGACACAAGTGGGGCAGCATGCATGCAAGCATGAATCCAAGCAATCTTGGAGTGGGTAGAGGCATGCTGGCTTGAGCAGCATGCGTTGGTGGACAGCATGTGTGTGATGTTTTCAAGGACATGTATGATGTGAATTTTACGGATCAATTATAAATGACCACTCGCAATAGAACGAATAGGGTTATTTTTGAGGGTATCGAACCTTAAGGATTGTTCTCAATAGGATGTTTATCAAATATCCAGAATAAATTCCAATCTAACTCAGAAAGATATTGGTTGTTTTGAAAACTACAATTATGCCTAAACACTTAGTTGAATAAAAGGGAAGCAACATAGGGATTGGAATCCACTACAAACCTCATACCAATGGTCATTCGTACTCGCATGGGATTCTCATCATACACATGATATGATACGCATATGGCTGTCAACTATATGACAATATCAACAAGAAAATGCTTTTGTTTGGAGAAAATAATAAATCATCTTAGATTAGCACAGACCGATCACCTAACACACTATTTGTGATACAATCCGTGATTCTTAGCATGGCTTATACAATCCATACATAGCATACATACAAACAAGGATCAAGAATAACCCATCCTAGGTTGCATGAATCATCTACCTAAATTACCTAAAACTAAGATGTAGCATGATTAATGATTCCTAAGTATGAGCTATCAAGTTTCTTGAATGGATGTCACTTTAATTCCATTGCATAGCTATCATTCCTATAATCAAAGAGAATAGTGATGTTGGATTCATTCAAGATAATTAACTATCTCATAGATAAAATTGATAAAAATCAAGAACAAGTGTTATCATTGAAAACCAATTGCAAAGGTATTTGTAATTCCCTAAGCTAAACAATCATCACATGTAATATGAAAATCCCACAACTGAAATACAATTTAAACCATGGTATTTGGGATGGGTTTCATCAATTCCCTATGAATAAGAAATTAGCTACTTATGGAGGAGCTGAAAATCTCTATTGAATTAGAGAAAACCATCTCCTTCTCTTTTTCTTCAGCTGCTGGACAATTCTTGGGGACTTAGAACCCTAATCTCCTTGCTGTCCACGAAAATCCTCCCTCCTTGCCCAGAGATTGCATTCTTCCTTTTAATCCCTAGAGTAACCCTTCCAATCCCTTCTTTCAAGGGATTGAGTATAAG
This sequence comes from Betula pendula, assembly GCA_900184695.1. Lineage (NCBI taxonomy): Eukaryota > Viridiplantae > Streptophyta > Magnoliopsida > Fagales > Betulaceae > Betula > Betula pendula. Next base: position 42,443 of record FXXK01002368.1, on the reverse strand, counting down.
CTAATCTCTCATTGCAAGGAAAATGGAGTCAACACCACTTTTTGAGGAATTGCAGAGCTATTCCCGTACTGACTCAGTCTCGCATGAATATCTCAGCTTCCAAATCTGGTGAAGATCATGACTCAGATTCTGTGGTGCCCGATGTTGCTCGAGCCATTCTGAAAGCGCTCGAGCCATGTTAATTCCTGATGCGCTCGAGCTACATTGGAAGGCGCTCGAGCCATCTTGATGCCTGATGACCTCAAGCTAATCTGGGGAGGCGCTCGAGCCATCTTGGTGTATAGAGTTGCGCTCGAGCCAATTGAGTTAGGCTCGAGCCAACTGGTCATCATCAGAAATCCATGATTTACATGCACTTTTCATCATAACACTTGAAAGCACTAATAAGTACAAAAACACGGGCAAATGTTATATTACAAAACATCTAAGGTTTAACAAATGCGAGTTAAGGGGTTGAAATGCATAACATTCAAAGCTTATCAATGTATAATATTTTAACACCAACCATTGTTGATATTTTCTCAGCAACCAAACACTAAAGAAACCCCCACAATTTCACAATCACCACGACAAAAAAAAAAACCCACAACATTATCTTTTCAAGAAAAGTGCTATAAAGGAAACAACAAAAATGCAAAGAAAAAAATAATACAAAAATACAAAGAAAAAGAAAACAGTAGCACTGAGGGTAGATTTTCGATGGTGGTGAGTGGAGCCTCTGATCGGAGGATAGATCCGGTGCCGGGTCCAAATCTAGTGCCAGATTCGGCAGCACGCCGTCGACCATAACACCCATTCCGATTGGCACGAGCGGGCTCAAATCTGCCACGGCCACATCCATAATGACCTGCAGTCGTGGCCCCGCGTAGGATGGTTGTGGCCCCGCAATGCCCTATGTTGGTCTTCTTCTTCCTCCTCCTCTTCTTCGTAGTTCTCTCTCAAACTCTGTGTCTCTCTCTCTTGGGTGTGTGTGGGTGCGACAATTGATAGAAGAGAAGAAAGGGTGAGGGAGATGGGGGAAAGAAAGAAAAGGGAGAGAATAAGGGAGTGTGCATGTGTGTCTCAAAAGAAAAGGGTGTGATTTTTTTTTTTTGAATAAGGCTCAACCACAACCACACACGTGTGGCTGTGGATAAGGTTGTCATTTTGGAATTTTTAAATTTACCGCCAATAATTAAAGTCGGTTTCCAAGAAACCGATTAGAAATCATTGTTAAATTGATATCTATTTTTAAGAAACGACCAAATATATATATATATTGTAGTCGGTTTTGTAAAAAGGACTCAAAATATTTTTTTTGTAGTCGTTTTTTTAGAAGGGACTCAAAAAAATAAATTAAAACAATGGTGTCGGTTTTGGAGAAGTGGCCCAATTTTTTTTTGTTTTGTAGTCGGTTTTGCAAAAGAGACACAAAATATTTTTTAGTGAACTCTACTTTTGAGGGTTTCTCCGTCAGAAAAAAAAAAAAAAAGTAGCAGTAGCAATAATAGTAGAAGAATGTGTTAGATAGCTCGCATTGCTTTGGAATAAAAAATGGAGAAGATTGCCTTCTTCTCTTTGTATTCACTTCTGTAACACCTTAGTCCCATATTAGGAAAATGAGGAATAACCTACATAGAGTGGGTGGTTTATAAAGAAAATCATGAGTGTTAAGCCTCACATTGCTTAGTTACTAGGTGAAACCGGGCTTTATAAGTGATTCTAGGAAAGCTTCAAAAATTGACTAATCCTTTTAGGGTGATAGCGCAGATGTGGCTAGCGCTTTTTCTTAGGTTGTTACAGCTTCGACGCTTTAGCTATTTCTCAATGAGTGGCAGAGAGAGAGAAAGAGAGGGAGAGATGAGCAACCAAGAAGATAAAAGTGAAAAGATTAAAAAACTTAAAGCATTATGCAATAATAATTGCATTATGCTTTTCCTTATCGTATACTTTGATAATTAGTGAAGAGTAGTAAATTCAGCCAATTACCAGTTAATTGGTTTGAAAGCACTAAGGGTAACACTCCCAGTTAATCAAATTAATTGACATAATTTTGGGGGCATTACGGTATGGTTCTAAAGCTACAGACTCTCTTCGGAGAACGTGAATCCCTGAGTCTTATTTCTTGTATATTAAGATTGGGAGATAAACCATAGAGTTAATTACCAGTTAATTAATTTTATTAGAATGTTATAAGCACAAACAGGTAAGCCAGTTCAAGTAAACTTCCACAGAATATGCTAAAGCCTATGTTGGAGTTTAAGGCTCCAAAGGCATTCCCAATCAACATCAACCACGAGGGCTGGTTTAGGAAGGTTACGCTGGATAGTAAGGTTGTGAGCAACTTTTACAATAAACTTATCGGAAGGAGAAAGGCCCAAATCCAACTATCTAAATTAAGCCTTTGAGAAAGGAACATTCAGAATTTGTTGCACAGTGGGAGGATGAAAAATATGGTGCAACAAAGCTGAATTCCAAATTCTGCCATGGGGGAGAATGAGATCCGCAATATGGGTTTAGGCTTGAAATTAAGAAGACAAAGTTGGAATTCAAGGAGAGGTCCAAATTGGAATGTTAACCCTAGTTGAAATAGCCCAATAAACCCCTTTTTCAACCGCAAATTTACTCTTTTTTTCTAATTTTTTTCTTTCTTTCTAATTACAACAATTCTATTCTCAAGTATACCTTTCCAAAGTCAAGATGAGTCAGGTTTGATGGACGCCTCAAGAAAGGGGATATTTCTTAGATATTTGGATTTTAAAGTGTCCACCCAAAGCCAGGATTGATTGGTGAGGAGATTCCATTCCAATTTGGCCAAAAGAGAGCTGTTGAGAGACTCTGTGGAACAAATCCCCAGCCCCCAATGGATTTAGGAGAACAAATCACCAGAATTTTCTAATTGCTGTATCAATACTATAACAAAGGAATTTTGGGAGATGGAAAAGAGAAATAGTATAAGTGGGGATATCATTGGCTAAGTCTATGACAAAGTTGTTATCTTGGATAGTAATTGACCATGATTTTGTGATTCAAAAAATATAACTATTTTTTCTTTTCTTTTCTTTTCTTGTCTTTTGCTGGTGACCAAACATGAATTTAAGGTTCATTAAATTATGTTTTCACTCTACATTAAAGAGAAGTTAAAAAATTCAAAATTTTTCAAACCTATTATGTTTTAATAAATATAATTGCTTGCTTTGTTTATACTCTAATAGACATAATTGTAAGTTTTTTTCGTGTTCAACTTATTAAGTCTAGCAAGTTTTATCTTTGTTAGAAGAATGTGGAAAAAAATCATCTAGTTTTAATATGATTTTATTTCCTCGGCAAAGTAAATACATTAATACAATTAATAGACAGAGATACAGGAAAGGCAAAGAGGAACCCCATAAAGCATAACAGACTTAGCTAATGCAGTGGTACAGTATACGAGCCTAAAGCCCATACAACAAACTTGACCCAAAGGCTGAAAAAGGTAACAATCGAGCATTACATGGCACTCCCAACTAAGAGTGAAGAAAAAAGAAATGCTTAGATACTATAATTCTATCTAACATTCATCCAATAATGTTGACATGACATTTCTAATTAAAAGTGTATAAGTGGATAGTTATTAACTGCCTAGTAACTGTTAATTACTAACCACATAGCTGCTTTTGTAGGCAGTTGAAAAAAATCGATAAGTGGTTAGGGCAATGCGGTTAACGGTTTTAGGGGTAGGCGGAGGCGGTTAACAACCACTATTTGCCTACCACACACACACACACATATATATACCTTTAATGCAAAGATTTTTTTTTTTTTGGATAAGTTTCATAGCAAATATTTGTAGTTTTCTATTTATTTAAAAAATGCTCAAAACCATCTAAAATATGCCCTAAAAAATGCTCAAAGAATATCTAAAACACTAAAATAGGCCCATAGCTAAAAAGGAGTTATGCGGTGGGGTTATGAGTTTCAATAACCGCTAACTGCTTAAGTCAGAACGGTTGCAGTTATGAAAATATGATAACCACCTAATGCAGTTGCGGTTAAAGACAATAACCACTAACCGCAACCACTTATACACTAAAAGTCTCAACTGACCCTTGAATTTAAATCTAAGAGTCAGTTGGGAGTGCTACGTCAGCATTGTTGGATGAAATCCAAAGGTTAATTAAGAATGTCAGGTTAAAATTGTTGAATAGAATTATAGTATTGAACATTACTCAGGAAGAAAATTTTGGTGGGCCTGGGACAAGAGTGGCCAACATGGCAAAATTTTAGTTGAGGAGAAGTGTACGCTTGGGATTATAATCGGAATATTACTAAGATCAATTCGTAATTCATACACTTTTCTTTCTTTTTTTTTTTGTGAATAAATTCATTTATCATACGAGGCCTCATACAAAATAATACTAATAATTTCTAGTATGAAACAAATGTAAGATCATTTTCAAAGTTTCAATCAAACACAAAAAAATAAGTAATTTTCGCAAAAAAAATGTTTTCATATGAAAATACTTTCCATCAACAAATTACATTGAAAAAAATGCAGCCTAAGAAAGGAAAAAAGAAAGGATATTCAATTAGAAGAAAGCACAAGGAGGAAAACATATGCATTTGTGTATGCTTATGGTTTTTTCCGACCTAAATAAATAAAAAATGAGAAAATTTCTATCATAGATTAGTTTATGCTTTGTATGCTAGAGGGATAACATTTGTTTCCATCGAGTTTCGTTTAAAACATGTTGGAGTAGTAACTTTTGTTGCACATAATTAAACTCGTTAGGGATTTGCGCTAGTGATAACAGTTAAAAGGCCCATATGTCAACAAAAGGCCTAGAGGCCCACAAAGCCTAACCAAGCCTATTGAAACCTCTATAGTAACCCCTGAAAGCAAGGAGAACGTGACCATCACACCTTGAATACTCGAGAAGGCCAACGAGTGGAGAATCCCTAAAGATCTAGACCCATTCCCATAAGTTCCAAGGCAGCAACTTGTAACGGTCACGACTATGTAGGAAAAGGTGCAGACATGGGCAACCATCAAGGATCGTGCAAAGCCACCCATGATGTTTCGGGACTATCCTCTAAGATGTCCAGGACCCAGTAAAGGAGAAAAAACATATAAAAGGAAGTAGAGACATCAAGGTAAGGGGTTCAGAATACAACATACTCAAATATACTATTATTAATTGATCTCCCAGAAAAAAAAGACAAGGTTCTAACTTAGGCATCAAAACTATCCCCTATCGGCACTTTCAGGCAAACTCTTTTACTTACGTGCCCTATTTTGCAGTTACTCACCACAAACTGTTCGAACAAAACTCATCGGGTGTAATTTTCAAATTCATTGGAGTAGTATCTTTTGTTGTACATGAACACAGTTAGAACATCACTAAGAATTAAATGTCTGAATATGCGTCAAATCATGTCGCATTTCACCTTACTCTATCAATGGTATATGTGGACATGCTTAATTTGCCGTTCGAACGGCCTGTTCTTCTGTTCAAACGAGGTCAACACATATTTGATCTCTATCGTGCTTGCCACTAATTGACACATGGCACTGTGCCTCATTTGAACAAGAACTTTCTCCTTCGAACAAGGTGTTTTGATAATGAAATTCTCCAAGTGTTAAACATGGATTTTTCAATTCTTAATCAATCCAACACCTAATAAGCTTTACATTGTTTAATTTAAGGGGAAGAAAAAATCATATTTAGTTCTTACGTTTTCATCTGATTTGAATTTTGTCATTGAGTTTTTAAATTTAAGAATAAAGTCTTTAAATTTTGTCCAAATTTTAAATAGGTCACTTTATCACTTCACCATCAAAGTTAACATTTTATCATTTGTCATATATTTCTCATTTGACATGTCAGCATCTATGTTAACACCCAATGACAATGCCATTATCAAGTGTAAAATCTTCCATAAAAAAAAAAAACATAAACATCAACAAAAACATAAAAAACAAAAAACAAAAGACCCAACTCAAATAAACAAAAATCTTCTTCTTCGATCGTCATCCCAATCTTCTTGCTTAGTAGCATCAAGATTATTATGGGTGCATCCTCATCCCATATTCACTGAAAGAATGGCACCAATTTTGCTTTTTGCATTTTCTACGTAATAGGAACATTCTAGGTAAAACAACATCAAAAGGGTCCTAGCTAAAACAGATTTACAAGAACTTCAGAAGCAAAACAAAAAAGAACATGACATACAAAGCTCAAATCCAAATGGGTATCCATAAAGCACATCAAATCTGTCATCTAAAACGCAATATATATATAATAAAGAGAGAGAGAGAGAGATGCTCACATGGTTATGATAGGAGGATGCACACCCATGATGATCCTAATTCTACAAAGACAAAAGATTGGAATGACAAAGAAAATGTTTTTTTTTTTTTTTTGGTCTTTTGTTTTGTTTTTTGTTTTAATGAATGATTTGGTGCTTAATGATGTGGCATTTATATTAGGTGCTAAGATAGATGCTAATATGTCAAATGACACATACATTGCAGATGGTAAATCTTTAATTTTGACGGTAAAGTAATATAGGAACCTATTTAAACTTTGGACAAAACTTAAGGGCTTTATTCTTGAAATTGAAAACTCAATTACTAAATCTAAATCAAATGAAAACTTGGGGCCTAAATATGATTTTTCCTTTAATTTAATAACACCGAGACTTCATTTAACAATTTAATTTTTATTATTGTAGTTTCTAATTTCTTTTATCCCTTAATCTTTGTAGGTGTTACAACAGGGGTGAGCAATGATTTACTCAAGTGAAGCACAAGCAGCCTTGTAATTTGTGAGCATGGCACTCTCATGGCTAAAATCCCTTTAACTGAAAGGTGATTCTCTAGTGGTGATCTTGGCCATAAATAACCCCTCTCTCTTATCAGACCGACAGATTGCAAATATTGTTATAGACAGTCATCAAAATCTCATCCTTTTTCCTAGCTAGATAACCTCAAAAGTAAGCAGATAAACCAATCAAAGGCTTACCTTGTAGGTGAATGGGTCGCTTCCCACAATATTTATAGATGTATCCCCATTTTCCACAAGATAAGAGAGGTACTTGGTAAAAATCAATATTTATAGAAGCAATCCATTCCCTTCTGTATTGAGTATAAATATATACACACACACACACACACACACACACACCACAAGGGGCCATAAAGATCATAGAAAGGTACTTGTGGACATGTCATGAAGTACCAATATATGGTCCCTATAGTGGGTGTAGCCTTTTCAGGATAGTCGTGCACTAGACACTACAAAACATTGGCTCATTAGTGGCCAGATTATTAGCGGCGACCTCAAACTCGCCTCTAATTCTGTCTAGATATAGTTATTATGTTATCTTATACTGTCTAGATAGCCTTATACATTATCTTATGTAGTTTTGGTTAAGCTTTAAGTCAATGATAATTTAATGCGTTTTATGGTGGTTTGACATACCAAGTCCTGCATGGGAACATTACTATGGTCCTTTATTGCATAAGAGCCGTAGGAAGTCCTAGAATGAGTTAGAAAATAAGTTTCAATGGGTTCTGCCCAGAAGGAATTTCTGACCTATATCAAACGTTATGCCTACCCTAGTCAAACGTTTGATACTGGGGCATGGAATGTTCGACTCCTCTGGTCAAACGTTCAATGCTCAATTAGAAGACCCATTTTTGGATAGTTTAGGGCTTGTAGTTTTAGCTTAGTTTAAGACTAATGTTGAGGTTCTTTCTTAGATTTAGAGGTCGAGGAAGACTTGGAGGACTATTTAGTGGATCCTTACGACACAAGTGAATAAAAATCACACGAATACTTGTTATTGTTAATATTCCGTATAGCATGATTATTTTATGTATAAAACATGCATGTTTATAACTCACGTGAAATATGATCTTTTGACTACTGTGAACCCATTTTATGAAAAAGAGTGTGTATAATAAGATAATAATGAGTTTTTAAAATGCATGCATATAAAAGACGGTAAAAGATTAATGTTGCATCGTATGACATGGTACATGAATACGTGCGAAAAAATGGTCATGGGCTTACTCTTATTACAAGTTAACCTTATGGTCAAATAATTTATTGTTATATGGGCATTGGATCCAATGTTTATTATATTTGTGACTAGCGCACCATTCTTCGAATAAGGTCACTGTTACGGTTTTGCTAGTAGTGTGGGCCACCCGAGGTCAGACTCGGTTGCACTACTAGTATAAGATGGTATGTTTATGCAATATCTGGAGAACGATATTGTACTAGATGTTCTTACAAGAACACGCAAACCCTACCGAGAAGGGATTAATGTCTCAGGTAGACCATATTGTTGTCATATTACATGCTCTCTAAATATAACATGAACTATATATGAACAATGCATCACCATGACATTGTTTTATTTATAAACTGAGTTCACAAAATGATAACTTGTATAACATGTGTATGATTACTCACTAAGCCGTGGACTTGCGCTTCTATTTTTCCTACCTGTAAAACATGTATTGTTTTATAGATAGCCTAGTTGATCATGGATCCGAATATACACCTGGTGATTTTGGAGAGTTTGCTCAGGATTTTCTTTAAGGAGTTGGATTCGGTGTGGTTGTCAGGCATATGAAAGAGCAAGGGCAATACCCACTGTGATATGATAGATATCGTTTATATGCTTTATTTGTTGAAGGCTAAGCTTTGACTATGCTTCCTAGAACTTATGTTTTGTAATATTTAGTGGTGTTTTGATGACCGGTCATTGACCATATATTTGGAGATCTATGTTAATTAAGTTATTTATGTTTTGAGGATTTTAGTTTATTCTAGTATTATGTGATTGTGGGTCATTTGGTTATTATCTCTATATTTATAAGTGAAAAGTCTTTTGTTGTAGACTCTATCTCTGGAGAGCGTATGATCCCTGAGTTTTAACATTGGCGGGTTAAGGTTGGAAGGTGAATCGCTAAGTCATTTACTAGTTAAATGATTTTGCTAAGACGTTACATCAACCCTTGGGGTCACTTCCTTTTTCTTGAAGATCCATCTACAAGCAACAATCGTAGCGCCATCAAGTAATTTCACCAACTCCCAAGTTTGGTTCTTATGAAGAGACTCAATCTCTTCATTCATGGCAACAACCCATTGTGCAGACTCACTATCTCTGATAGTTTCTGAATAAGTGGAAGGCTCCTGGACTACCATGTCCTCTTCCACAGTATCTTTAAGAGCATTCCTAGTAAACTCAACAAATTTTACTTGCCCATTTAACTAAAATCACTTTTCTCTATTTTAACCATCAACCTTTTTAAAGCATTCCTAACAGCCTCAGCAAATTGACTATCTATTATCACTATTCTATTTAAATATTATTTTTCAAAGATTTCTTTATTCTTCCTCAAATATTAATATTTTTTGAATGTTTGTCTTTTATTAACGGTTGTATTTTTGAATATTTATCTTATCATAATAGTCATATTTTAAAAAATTTGACTTTTTCCTAACGGTCATATTTTTAAAAATTTGTTTCAAGAAGGGATAAAAATAAAAGAAATAAAAATGCGTTTTTTTTTTCCCATCCTGCAAACTCCAGTGCACCAGTGCAAGAGACTATCGTCAAATGAATTATGAAGGAAGGAATGGGAGAGGAAGGAAGTATAAAAAGAAAAGAGGGAACAATGCATGAGAAAGAAAAGGGAAAAAAAAAATGTAAGGGAGAGAGAGAAAATATTGGTTTTTTAATGCTTTGGTGAGTGTATAGTACTCATTAGAATTTTTAGGTTATTTTGTTGAGGTTGCTAGAGGAGACTTTTTAAGGTTTTGGTTAAATTTACTCAACAAAATAGCCAAAAGTTTACTAGGAATGCTCTAAGGTGGCCTAATCTGCCTCCTCTGTCTACCAACTGTAACATGCAGATATCAAATGCCATCCTCCACCTGAGGCTCGACCTTTTTGCTATAACCTTCCTCCTTTTATGCAAAAACAACGAACTCCTTCCTCGTTTGAAGCATGATAGATTCATCAAATATAACATCCGTACTAACTATAGACTTAGGTGATTTAGGATTAGAACACTACAATCTATATCCTTTCAATCCATCAACATAGCCTATAAATATACATTTCTTTGACCGAGGCTCAAGCTTACCCTCATTTAAATGCAATAAGCAAGACAACCAAAAGTTTTCAAATTTGAATAATCAGCAGGAGTACTAGACCATACCTCATAAGGTGTTTTACAATTAATAGCTGTTGATGGAGAACGGTTGACCAAATCGCAAGCAATATTGATAGTCTTAGCCCAAAAATCCTTAGACAACCCGACATTGAAAGTGACGAACACATCACTTTTCTTCTTCAGAAAATACAAAGAGACCTTTCTCGAATAGTCATCGATAAATGTCACAAAGTACTCAGCACTACCGTTTGAATGAACCTAAGATGGACCCCCAATATTTGAATGGATATAATCCATTGTACCACTTGTTATGTGGACACTTATGCTGAACTTGACAAAGCATTTCTTTCCAAACACACAATGCACACAAAGTCAAGTGATCCTGTTTTTTGGTCACCAAGCAAACCCCCGTTTGCTTAGGACTATCACACCCCTCTCACTCATATGACCCAATTGCATATGCCATAACCGGGTAGTGTCTAAATCTGGATCATTTGAAGAAGACACAACAGCCGAACCTATCACCGTATTACCTTGAAGAAAATAGAGGCCATCAACCTTGTTGCCTTCCATCATAACCATTGAGCAATTACTAACCCTGACGAGTCCACCTTCACCGAAATACTTGTATTCAAGGGAGTCCAAAGTGCCCAAAGAGATAAGATTTTTCTTTAAATTTGGTATGTGTCAAACACTCTTCAAAGTCCTAACAATCTTGTAATGCATCTTTACTATGGTTATACTGATACCAACAATCTTACAGGCAACATCATTTTCCATCAAAATTGAACAACCATTGATTAACTCAAAGGTAATAAACCAATTCCTTTTAGGGGACATATGAAAAGTAAATGTTGTATCAAGGACCCACTTGTCGTTAAAACATCCTTCAGAAACAGTAAATGCAAGGACAAATTTTGAACCCTCATAATTTTCTTTGACAACACAACCCCAGAAGAGGAACTTGGCTTATCACCTTCCTCCTTATTTTGCAGCTCTGAACACTCGGATTTGTAATGACCATATTTTTTGTAATAGTAACACTTAACTTTCTTCTACGAGTTGGATTGCGATCGACCTCTTTTATTTGAATCCCTCTCACTGAATTGGCCTCTCGAATTAGAGGAATTTTCTAAATGACCCCTAACAAATAAATCCTCCGCCTGATTATCACTACCTTTTCCATTCAGTCTTGTCCTCAATTCTATATAATTTAAAGTAGACTTAACATCCGTTAACACGATGGTATCTCTTCTATACAACATTAAATTAATGAAATTATCAAAGAACTCAGGTAGTGAACATAACAAAATCAGGGCTTGATCCTCATCATCAACTTGAATATCAATATTTTTGAAGTCCATAAGAATTTTATAAAATTCATCAAGATGATCACAAAGAAACTTACCTTCCTACATCTTGAGGGTATATAACTGTTGGTTCTGAAACAAACGGTTAGTAAGAGACTTTTTCATGTACAAACTTTCTAACTTCTTCCAAAAGTCGAGTAGCAGTTTATTCATTGGCGACTTCTCTCAAAACTTCATCTGAAAGAGATTACAAAATTGAATTGTGGGCTTTCTGCTCAAGTTCTGCAATTTCGGCAATTTCTTCAATTGCTTTAATACCAATTCTTTCCTCTGATGGTTCCAAAATCTTCATCAATCCTTATTGTTATAACAAAGCCCGCATCTTAATGCGCCAAAGGCTGAAACTATTCTGACCATGAAACTTTTATACTCAAAATTTTGCAGAAGCTATCTCGCAAAATAAAAAACCCAAGCTCTGATACCAATTTGTTGTGACAAAATAAATTTAGGATCTTCAAAATAGCAAAAAATAACAGAATATAAAATAAACCAAACACACAAGACACCAATATTTAAGTGGTTTATGTTAACAAACCTACATCAATTGATGGAGACAATCCAGAAGAAATTTACTATCAAAAGATGGAGTACAAACAGTAGCATAGAGAGAACCACTCAAAAACCCAAAGCCCCAATACACCCAAATCTCACTCCCACACAAAAGAGAAAACTCTCATTTTTCTCTAAGTGCCAAGCAGCACATTGACTGTGAGAATACTAGCAAAGAGAGAGAACTGTAAAAAAGACTCTTAAGTCGACTAAGTGTCTTTCTCTTTCTATCTATTTAGCATTGAGGTACGTTGAATGTCTGTTAAACAAGACTCCTAAGCCGACTTGTAAAAAGAATAGTAGATGATGTTCTTTTCCTCTCCTATTTGGAGAATGAAAAAAAAGTCTGCCAATATTTAAAACCAACATAAAAGCTAGACCCCACGTGACTTGATGAAGACAAATTGAAAAGACAAAATGTTTCTTTTGAAAAATAATAGCTCAAGACTCCAAACAACACCTAGAAGGGGGTTGAATAGGCCAATATAAGTAAAATTTAAAAATAATCAACCATAACATGCAATAACCACCAAATACATGAAAAGCGATAAAGCAATTGACATATTTACGACTACATGACAAATATTATATGTTAACATTTGATTCTAGCATAGTGGGTCTACATGGGGAATTTCTGATAATTTTTGCCTGCTGTAGGCATATTTTGTGGGGTTTCATGCATAATGCTTGTTTTTGAGACAAGTGTTGGGATTATGTCCTAAATTCCAAATTATTTATATGTTGACATTATGAGTTTATTATGAATGATTATTATTAGTCACTGATCAAATAGTTGAGCATATGACATGTAATCTTTTATATGATCTTTTATGATTGTCCTTATACAAAAGGTCTAGAAAGTACATTGAATATGATTTATGAGTGTGCGTAAGGTTTTTATCATATAAGGTCTGAGACCATAACCCTTGTATTCTGAAATTCATTTGTTTGCAGTCATAATGGAATTGGACATTTCATTAGTATGGCTATTACGCATCAATTGTGTGATTTACTTTAATCAGGCGAAGTATATACTTCAGGTTGATGTGTAGGTGTATAGGGTGGTATACACTGAACAAACCAAGAGTTGTCTTTCAAGAAAAATACTTTCCTTAAGAAAAGACAATAACTCTTAGGCTACTTATACTCGTGATTCTAAATCCCAAGAGAAAGCGAACTCAGATGTTAAGTGTCGTCACTTTGATACATTGTAGATTAAGACCTTGAAAGCGGTCAACATTATCTTTTGTGTTGGGTGATTACATGTAGCATCGTGAGAAGAGTTTTGCTCAATAGGGAATCCAAATCCTTTAGTAAAAAAGGACAAGAAATTTGACGTTGAATAAGATTTTTTATGGGATTATTCTCAGTCTCTGGCCAAATCATTTTGGAAAGATAATTCCAAAATAGATTGCCTAATGAATTGAGTATCCACAGAAGAGAGAATGATAAAGATAAGAATCTAGTACATAAGGAATAAGAGGTAGAGAATATTGAATATAGTGTGACAATATCACAGTCCTAATTCATCTACGGATAATTTCATGAAGAAATCATACTCATCAGTTAGTCAAAGGAAAATTTGTTGATTTTATCAAGAATAAATTTTGGAGTTCAATTATAATTATTTAGTGGTATTAATTGTAATTAAATAGTGACTTGAGATAGTCAGCTACTATTTTAGCCATATTTATTTTTCCCTTCAAGTTCCTCATCAAGCTATTGTAAATTAACCAATGACAGTCTTTTATTTATTTATTAAGTAGGTAGTTTTAATTTATTAAAACATGGGCTTATTTATTTGTTGAGATTGTTTAAATTTATTAAAACATGAGCTTATTTATTTTAGCAAGTTGTTTTTAATTTATTAAAACATGAACTTATTTATTTAAGCATGCTGTTTTAATTTATTAAAACATGGGCTAAACAGATACATCATTGGATGCAAGGAAGACTGGGCTTTGGGATAAAACCCAAGTCCAAGGAAAGAGTAATAGACGCATGGGCCAAGGAGCTTTTCCTTAGCCCACTAAGGTATGTAGAATGCAGTCCCACATTACTTATTTTAGTCTCACCTCTATGCAACCTTGGATATAAATAGAGGTGCCTGTAGCTCTAGCAAATCACTCCAAAAAACAAATAATTCTTTTAGCATTTGCTAAGAATTAATGTTCTATTGAGTTAACACCCAAAGGAACTAAGTTTAAGATTTGAAGAGCTAGAAAGAGCCCACACTCGTTGTTATTTCTAGTTATTGTTAAGAAGATCTGTTAGTATTCTTGATGTCCTTGGAGCAGTATGGATTCTTTGCTCATAAAGCCAAGAATTTGCCTTAGTTAAAATAATTAATTTTATGTTCTTGCTAGTTTAATTTTAAAATAGCATTGTTCTTCATAGAGTTGATCTTGGTTAGGAAATAGATTATTTTTCGTTGTGCAATATCTTTGATTTGCACGTTTATTCCCAAAAACAAGTTATGTTGTAGTTTATACAGAGAGAAAAGGGTAAGAGGAAGAAAGGGAAGAAAGGTGAGAGCAGTTCCCACCCTTTCAATCATTCCTTTATATGTTTATGAAGGTCCTCCAATTTCTTAGGTTAAGTTATCCATTTTACTGACTTTGATTACCTTGGTATGTTTTGTTTTAATGATTTGGTTTATTGATTTTATGGTTTGACTACTAAGAACATTGTTTTTTTCTTCTTTTTTATAAGTGGTTACTATGAACCTTTCTTTATGATGCATTATCTAATAGAAACTGGTTGATTAATTTTTCTTTTTATTTATTTATTTTTTATGAATAAGAGAGAAATTTCATTCAACAAATGAGAAGAACAATAAATCAAACCAGCAAAAAACTGTTGGAAAGAAAACTGAACACAAGGGGAAAAGACAAGCCAACTCTCACAATTACCCTTAGCTACTCAACCTATAAAGAAAACCAAGCAAAACCAAAAGACAACAAAAGGAACACCAGAAATACATGGACCAGACAAGGACATCCATGGGGATATTCGAATTATGGCAGAGAATGGAATTTTCTTGGCTGCCTTTGAAGCAACCATGCCCCAAAATCCTGGACCGCACTTCCCAAATGATCAGTTTCATAATTTGCTCATTTGTTTTTGAAAGGCCATTGTGTTTGATATCATTTCGATTACGCCAGATATGGTAAACAGTAGAGCTCAAAACTAGATGACACAATGTAGCAGACATGGTCTTCCTGTTCCACCTCCAACATCCCAAATTGATAACATCTTGCAGAGAAAGATGAGGATTGATAACATTACAACAAGATAACCCTGTTTTCCATAGCCGAGCACTGAAGCTACATTCAAAAAACAAATGCTCACAGCTTTCGATACCATTTATGTAGAATAAGTATTGCACATCACCATTATAGCCCCATTTAGCCAAGCGGTCACTAGTGGATAGGCTATTCCTCATCACTAACCACAAAACAAAGGAATGTTTGGGGATAGCATAGGGGAACCAAACAAGCAACCACCATTCCACCGCAGGTTCATGTCTTTTAAGAGTGTCCCAAGTAGAAGAGCTAATATAGGAACCAGTTTTTGTCACAGTCCAAATGGCTTTGTCTAAATTGCCAATAGTAATCTCAAGGATTCTGCTTTGGATTTCAACCAAAGCTTCAGACCTTGCACGTCTCCAACACCAATGTCCATTAACCAAAACAGAAGATAGGTAGGGGCATTAAGGGTGCTTTGAGCATCATAAATGAACCTATGCCCGTATGTATCAAGAATAGCTCCAGCAAGATGCCAAGCATCAACCCACATATGAATCTTGGTCCCATCCCCCACCTCAAACTTGAGAAAAGCCTTTGCAATGCTCCTCAGTTTGAGTAGCTTCCTCCATCTCCAAGAGCAGTTTTGAGGGGCCCTAATAGACCAAAAGCTCTTCCCTCTTAGCAAGTATGCTTGGACCCAAGCCACCCAAAGAGAACTAGAGTAGGCAAAAAGGCTCCAAATGTGTCTAAGCATGGATGATTGATTCCGCACTTCTAAATTTTTCAAACCAAGACCTCCTTCCTTCTTAGGATAGCACACTACAGACCAAGCAACTTTGGCTCTAGCAGTATGAACATCCTTACCATTCCAAAGGAAACCGTTAAATTTTTGTTTAATTGCGCGAATAATTGGCTTCGGAAGGATAAAAATACCAGTCCAAAATACTTGTAAGTTATAAAGGATGGAAGATAACAACTGGAGCCTTCATGCATAAGAGAGAAACTTGGAAGTCTAAGAGTATATACGACTTGTGATCTTTTCCAAAAGTACCTGGCAATCAAAGGAAAATAACCGAGTAGAAATCAAAGGGACCCTAAAATATTTAATAGGGAAATGGCCCTCAAACATTTGCAGCTCATCCAAAAGAAAAAACTTTAAACGATCTGAAATACCATAACAAAACGTTGAACTCTTGGAGGGATTAGCTTTTAGACCTGATAAATCCTCAAATTCTTGGAGAGCAGCCTTAACAACATGGATAGAAGAAAGGCTAGCCTCAGAGAAGAGGAGGAGATCATCAACAAACCATAGATGAGTTAACCTTAAAAGAGAGCATCTATGATGGAAATTGAAATCAGAATTATCCCGAGTAAGGGAAGCCATGATCTTAGAAAAAACCTCCATAGCCAGCACAAAGAGGTAAGGGGAAAGAGGATCCCCTTGACGCAAACCTTTTTTCCCTTCAAAGTAACCAACTAGAGTCTCATTAAGACAAATGGAGAATCTAGGAGATGTGATGCAAGCTTTGATCCAGCCAATGAATTTCGAAGGGAACCCAAAACAATAGAGACAATGAAGAATAAACTCCCAATTCATTGGCCTTCATTAGATCAATCTTAAGGGTACATCTTGGATTACCCTCATTCTTGTGGTAATTTCTAACCAATTCCTGAGCTAGCAAAATGTTTTCAAAAATACTCCTTGAAGGAATGAAAGCAGATTGCTTAGACCCTACTAGATCACTCAAGAAAGGAAGCATCCTATTAGAAATGATCTTGGTGATACACTTATATAACACATTACAACAAGCTATAGGCTTGAAATCCCTCATATAAGCAGGATTAATCTTCTTTGGAACCAAAGTCAGAATGGTGGCATTAACTTCCTTAAGGAGTAACCTTGAGACAAAGAAATCCTTTACAGTAGCTACCACATCATTACCAACAATAGACCAAGCAGATTGATAGAAATCAGTTGAAAATTCATCGGGACCAGGAGCCTTGTTGGATTTCATATTAAACAAGGTGGATTTGATCTCCTCAAAGGTGACATCCACAACTAGCTAACTTGCACTCACTGGAGGAATAGAATGGGAGACAAGTTGATTGGCTCTGGCAGCATGCTCTACAGAAAAAGGCCTTAGATTTGTACCGAAAAGCTATTTATAAAAATCCACAGCAATTAGCTTAATCTGCTCAATGTCATCCACCTTATGCCCATGCATATCCCAAAGATGAGTAATAGTAGTATGAGCATTTCTAGCTTTTAGAAGCCGATGAAGTAGGCATTATTTTGGGTCTCCCAATTGCAACCATTGGTTTCTAGCTTTTTGTTTCAAGAAAGCCTCCTCAGCGTTTGTTATAGAAACATAGGTATGTAAACATTACTTCTCTTTGATGAGACAATTAGCCCTCCCTTTAGACAGTAGAACTTTTTTTTGAGCAAGCTCAAGGCTATCCTTAGCTTGCAAGATTCTGAGCTTAAGGTCTCCAAAGCAAACCAAATTGCATCTCTTGAGGACAGATTTAACAGCCTTGAGTTTCTTGTAAAGCTGGTACATAGGCACCCCTGAAAACTACTGACTCTAGCCCTCCTTAATCCAATCCAAAGAATCCTTATGCTCCATCCAAAAATTGAAGAATTTAAAAGGTTTCGGGCCAAAGCTTGTCAAAGTGCCATCTAAAACAATAGCTGAAGAATGGTCTGAAAAACCTCTTGTAGGAAAATCTACTAAAGTTTGCCCAAATTTACAAAGCCACTTTGAATTGATCAAAACACGATCTAACTTTCTAGCCACAAAACCAGCTCCTTCACTTTTGTTAGACCAAGTGAAGAAACAGCCACTGAAAGGCAAATCAAACACTTCCAAGTCAGAAAGACACTCCCCAAACTCTACTTCATAGGAATTTAGCTTGTTAGAGCCCCATTTTTCAGCCAGAGTTTTCACTACATTAAAATTCCCGCACAGCATCCAAGGAAGACTACCAACCTGCCGCTTTAAAGATAACAAAGATCTCCAAAGGGACTTCCTAGCCACCCCTTGATTTGCACCATAAACAAAAGAGTGATACCAACTAAGATCATCCCTTATATGTTTAACTAAGCAACTGATGCATTGGTTTGTTTTGTCAATAATAGACACATCAAACAAAGACTTATTCCAATAGACCCAAACATGACTTAAGAATTCTTATCATAGTTATAAACATACCCCCAATCTGGAGCAATGGATGCACAAATTTGATTAGCTTTTGCTTCTTTTACCCTAGTCTCCACCAAGCAAAATAAACCAATTTTATTAGTCTTGATCATGCTTTTCACTTCCCGCTGTTTAGAGGGGTGATTCAAACCCCTTATATTCTAAACTAGAAAATTCATGCAGTAGGAGAGAAACCCCTCTTTAAAATTTTCATATCATCCCTTAAGATACCTTTGCCTTTATCCAAGGACTTGGGAATAACAGCCGGAACTGTTTCAAAACCAAGAGCAGATGGGCTAAAACGATGCAACTCACCCTCTTCACAATGCATATCATCCACCCTGGCTAATAAGTGGAAAGAATTGGCCCATTTGCTATTGCTACCCTCCACAAGGGTTTTCGTTGCTAGAGTTTTCTTATGAGACCTAACAACAGTCCAAGGCTGTACCTTACTGTTTTTAACAATAGTTGGGCTTACAGTCTTCTTCTGAATAGCCAAAACCTACTTGGGCAAGACCTTCTAATTAGGATCAGGTCTACGACGGATCCACACAGCTTTCTCCATTTTGGTACAAGCATGAGCAGCTTGTCCAAACAATTTACACTTAATGCACTTGATAGGAATCCCAGGATATTCAATTCCAACAATAATAAGGACACCATCAGAGCCAGCAATCTCAATTTCTTTAGGAAACTCAGAGTCAACATTGACTTCAACCAGGACTCAAGCAAATCCAAGGCGAAGTTGCTCTTCAGTAACAGAATCAGCACAAAGGGGTTTCCCAACTCCACTTGCAACATGACTCAAACAGATAGCAGTCCAGTATTCCATAGGGAGATTATGCAATTTAATCCACACATGAATAGAAGACACAGAAAGCTTAAGAAGTTGCATACTTGGAGTCCATCGACGTAAGATCAACGATTTGTTAGCAATATGCCAGAGCTTGGCCTCCAAAACCTCATCCCTCGTGTTCTCATCCATAAACCGAAATAAGTAAAGTCCAATCTCCAACAAGAACACCTCCACTTTACCATAAGAAGCCCAAATTGAATCCACAAAACGTTTGACAATATAATACGGAAGAGGTTTATCAAAAAATTGTCCAACCAATGATGAAGACCATTTCTGGATACCTTCATTAATTACTTCCTTTGGAGGTTTCACAATGATCTTGCCATTAACTCTAGACGGCTCAAAATACTAAAGAGCAACAAGAGATTTTCCAGAACGAAAAAATTTGTGCCAATCTTGAACATCCTCTGATTGAGCAGGATTCAGGTTCAGACTAGGGCTACCTTCCACCAACGCTTCTTTCAGAGCAGAGTGCAAAAGCACCTACTCAGGAGAACGATGAGGAATTCGAGCTAAATTAGCTATAACAGGAATCTCGTTCTCCAAATTAAGATCTTAAACCTTCTCTACATTACCAACACATGTGTCTCTTGAACCAGTAGGAGTATGGACAATCATGCTCTGTTTTCTAGAACTTCTCGTATGAACAGGAGACCTCACCTCATTGTCATCACTTGCTTCACAAAATTCAACCTTCGCTTCTTCTACAACACCAGGATCCATAGGAATGGAATCGGCATTCTCAGACTCAATCAAAACTTGCTCAAGTAGCTTTGTGTTTTTCCAAACTCCTCTACCTTGAGTTGTATGCTTTGCCATGAAAGAACCAACTAACAAGGATAAAACTGAAAAAGGAAAACTCCAGTGAAAGATCACCGGAGAAGATGAAGCATATCATCGGCACACTTGCTAGTCAGGAATCGAGTAAGAATAGAGGAAAAGACAAAAGACTAACGACCTCATAGCTATTCCAACAACCTTTACCACATTAGCAAGAACTGGTTGATTAATTGTGCAAACTAGTCTATATAATCTTGTTGGTTTTGGTCATTTGGAATCAAATCTCGAATATTTTCTCTTAAGTAGAACAGAGATGTGGCAGTCAATGCAGAGAACTTCGACAGAAATGGACTTATTTCCCAGTGGTCCATCATGACGGGCGTTTGGAGGAGTTGTTGAATGTAAAGGCCAGCAATTACTTCTTGCAGTAATCAAGTTTGAGAGCATAGGCAAAGGGAATGCAGTGAGTAAGGGATGTTTCCTTCCGTGTAGGCTCTGTTCATTGGCCTAAAGTATTTTCTGAAAAAAAAAATTTTCATATTTTTTGGTATTTGGTGCGACGAAAAATGATAGTCAAACTAACCAAAAAAGCTTCTTTAGTTTCAAAAACTGGTTTACATTTTTAAATTTCGTAAATCATTTTCTTAGTTTGAGCTTCTCAGTCTCAAACCGCCGGAGATTGCTGATAGTTGCTGGCCGTTTTGTGTTGTCGCTTATTTTTCGTATGAGCCAAATGCCGAAAAATATTTTACGTCGAAAGAAATGGAATAGTACTCTTTAATTGTTATACCTTTTTACCTTTCAAGGGAGACATTTTACAGGGAGTTGTTCAATGCATATTTAGGCATGTGGCCTTTTTCAGATGCGAACCTATTAAATATACTTTTCTCTTAGCTTTGAAAATGCTAAATTACCAGTATGTTGCTAGGGGAAAAAATACAATGTTCTTCGGGCCGTGGTCATTGTGCATGGAATAAGATGGACAGAGAAATGATATTCTAAAATATGTTCTTTTTGCTAATCTGGGACTTGGTTTAGTTCCAACAACCTTAATCATGTGAAGTGAGCTACCACCCTCAAAAAGCAAAATAATATGATACTTGAGATTCAAAAATATGAATTTCTTTTGTTTTTCTCGATGACCAAACACAGCACAAACGGAAAATTTAAAACAACTCATGCAAATGCTTAAAGGAAAGAGCAATACAAGTACAACAAATGCTTCAACTCGCCAAGTTCAGAACCTAAACTCCCAAATATATTAGAATTGCCCAAATCCCTGAAATTCAAAGCAAAGGAAACTAATTGTAGGAATGAACCACAAAACATTAAATCAAGAAAATTCACAAGAATAAAAATAAAGACCCAAAAATGTAAATAACTTGTAGAAACTCAATATTAAATTAAAAAGAGGGAATTGTAACAAAACAAACTAAACCAAATCTTACTCGTCATTCTCTAAACTTGTTGTTCTATTAACCAATTTAGATACAGTATTAAACTTAATTGAGTCCATCGTAAGATTAAGCAAAATAAATTGAATAAAAAAAATAAAAAATAATAGGGGAATTAACCTCAAGATTGGCAAGGAGCAAAGATCATTAAAATCAATTAGCAAATATTATTATAAAAGATGTGGAGCTCAGAGAACCCCCGTTAATCAATAACATCTATAAAAAACCTATATTAGAAACATCTATAAAACATAAACATACGGGATGAGAAACTCACAAAAATAAAAGGATTGCATTCCATACAAGTTTTTATGGTATATTCCTTTATATGTTTAGAATGTAGGGTGGTAAGGAAGGATAATATAATATAAAACCTACCCAAGTCAATGATGAGGTTAAATAGCCTCAACTAGCTCATCGTTGTAAAACCTATAGGACAAAAATGAAGGAACTTCACAAAGAAAAAGAAAAGAGAGAAAAGAAGTGGAAAAGAATTTGAAGCTGAGAATTGAGGATGCTTCAAAATACTTTGCTTATATATTATTTCCAATAAAACTGAATGAATGTATCTTATCAATAGATACAAACATTAATAAAGAACTAAACCTAGATTAGAATATTCAAGCTGAGAGGGTATTTTGATGGAGTTAGAGTATTCAATGTTTTGGGTGTTTTGGCATAGTTTTTTTTTTCCTCTCATGTTTTAGCGTCTTAATAACTAGAAATGTTCGTATGGAGTTTGTGAATGTGTGGATTGTGTTGTTCTGTTTTTCCCAGGTGGAAGACATAGATCCCTTGGCTGATTTGATGATTTAATTTGATAGCAAAGAACTGCTACTTGTTTGCTGTGTCATTTGTTTTCACTTGAAGCCCATGTGCGTGGTAGCTCACACTATATTTGGCTTTGTTGTGTTTTGAGTATTGTCATTATAAGCAAAGTGACAACCAAATATATATATATATATATATATATATATATATATATAATATATATATATATATATATAATATATATTAAATCAACCAAATTTGAATTTAGTTTTATCTATAATAGGTTTCATCATGTGGCCTACGTGAGCCAGTAATCTGCGATAACAGCACATTATATGGCAAAAAAACAAAAGATGTGCCAGCTATATTTTAGTTGTATATTTTTGCATGCTTGGTGTTTCTTGCAACATGTGCCTCATATAGTATATGCTATTGTTCAATCAATGCTATGCCTCGAATTTTCTTTTCTTACACTTGTCGCGGATAATTAATTTGAAAAAACTCTCAAAATTGGCAACGGGTTGAAAACAACACATACATACATATAGCTTATTCCATGATCTCCTAATTAGCATATTGGTGTCATATCCAATCCTTGGATAAGTTTAACTGTTTTAACTGTCCCCTTCATTTGTTTTTTTTTTTTTTGGATAAATGAGTAGATTGTCATATATCAAACGAGCCAACAAACAAGGGCAACAAAACTAAGCCCAAAAACCCTGCCAAAGTGCAGCTACCAAGACAAACAGCAAAGGTACTACACAAAAACCAGCAACCAATTTGTAGAAAACTGAGAGGGAGCTACAACTAAAAAAAAAAGGCTACACTAAAACACCATTAGGGAGATACCACTTTCGGTAGAGATCAAGATTTCCAAGGGTCTTTTTAAACTTTCCCTTCCCCTAAATTCGAGAACTGACATCAACAAGGATGTTCTACACAATTGATCTTCAAACCAAGGGGAACCACCATGCCTAATTTCATTTCGGGTTCACCAAAGATGATAAATGGAGGCATCAAAATCAAGCCAACAAAGAGAAGCAAACAAAGTCTTTTTACCCCAATGATTAACACTCCAATCAAGAACATCCTCGCAGCTTGTAGGAGGGTCAAGAACAAGGCATTTCTCCATTAGACTCCTCCAAATCCGCTTGCTGAAACCACAAAGAAAAAAGAAAGGAGATCAATCCTCCACACCATATCTACAGAAGACACACTTTGTATCACCCTGGAATCCCCAATTCAGCATACGATCACTAGTGCTAAGTGCATTCCTAATGGCCAACCAAGAGAGGAAGGAATGCTTAGGAATGGCAAGAGGAAACCACACTAGAGAGTACCAATCAACTACACTCTGCTTTTCCCGAATAGCATCCCAAGTACAAGAGCTGGAATAATTGCCATCTTTGGAGGAAATACACTTAGGTTGATCCACTATCCTGAGAGCTACCTGGGGAAGAATGCTTTGAATGGCCACCAACTGATCGGACCTTGTTGGCTACCAATTCCAATATCCATCAGTAATAACAGAAGAAAGCTTTGCAACAAGCTTACTTCTAGCATCATACACCACACGAAAGCCAAAATTTTCAAGAAGCTTACCAGCAAGGTGCCAATAATCAAACTAGAGGTGAATATTATTGCCATCACCCACTTCATAGTGCAGAAAAAGCTTAGCTTCTGGTCTAAGCTTCAAGAGCTTGCACCAGCTCCAGAAGCAAGCTTGGGGGATACTAACTTGCCAAAAGCTTTTGCCCCTTAAAAGATTAAACTTCACCTAAGCTACCCAAAGAGAACTGGACCTCACAAAGAGACTCCAAATGTGCCTCATCATGGAGGCACAAATCCTATCCACAAGCTTCTTAATACCTAAACCTCCCTTTTTTTTAGGATTACAAAGCATTCTCCAAGAAACTTTTGCCTTAGCAACCCCTGCATCTTTTCCATTCCAAAGAAACCTGCTGAACTTCTATTCAATGGCATGAATAACAAACTTAGGAAGGATGAAGATGCTACTCCAATACGCCTGAATGCTATATAAGACAGAAGTGATGAATTGGAGACAACCAGCAAAAGAGAGCCTCTTGGGGAGCCAAGAGTCAATTCTGCCCTCAATTTTCTCTAATAGGACAGCACAATTTGAAGCCTTCAACCGAGTAGATATAAGGGGAACACCAAGATAATGAACAGGAAGATAACCCTCTCTAATCTGAAGACAATCACATTTTTGATCCTTCACACCTTGAGAAATACCAAAACAGAAAAGGGAGCTCTTCTCAGGGTTAGCTTTAAGACTAGAGAGACTTTTAAACTCCACAAGCACCTGCTGGATGACCCTCACAGAACTGGCTTTAGCTTCAGAAAAGATCAGCAAATCATCCGCAAAACAAAGATGAGTAAGATTAACCTTAGAGCACTTGTGATGGAAGCCAAAACCACTACCTCGACTAACATGGTCTGCCAAAATTCTAGAAAAAATTTCCATGGCAATGACAAACAGAAAGGGGAAAGAGGATCCCCTTGGTGAAGACCCTTCCTACCTTCAAAATAAGCAACCAAAGTGCCATTCAAGGCCACAGAAAATCGAGGGGAAGTAATGCCCTTCCGAATCCAACTAACAAACCTGGCTGGAAAACCAAAGCAAGTAAGACTATGAAGCAGGAAACACCAATTAACTAAATCATAAGCCTTCATAAGATCCACTTTGATGGTACATCTAGCCTTACCTTTATTCTTAAGGTAATCTTGAAGCACTTCTTGAGCAAGCAAAACATTTTCAGCAATGCTGCTAGAAGGGATGAAAGCAGTTTGGTTAGGACTAATGAGAGCATCCAGACAAAGAACCAAACGGTTGGCTAGCATCTTAGTAATACACTTATACAAAAGATTGCAACAAGGGAAAGGCCTAAAGTCACCCATTCTAGCTGGATTAATCTTTTTAGGCACTAGAGAAATAATGGTATCATTCACAGATTTGAGAAGCATACCCGAGTTGAAAAAACCCTTAATGAGCTTAAGGAAATAAACACCAACAATAGGCCAAGATCGCTTAAAAAAATCAGCAGGGAACCCATCAGGGCCAGGGGGCTTATTGTTTTTCATACCAAAAAGGTACTTTTAATCTCCTCATCAGTAACCATAGCTTGTAAGCGAGTACACTGACCAAGGGAAAGAGAAAGCTGCATAATCTGAGAAATTCTCTCAACCTTTGAATCATCAAACACCATAGAATCAGTACTGAGAAGCTTCAAGTAGAAACTCACTACAACCTCTTTAATTTTCTCCTCCTCAACCACTTGTTGACCAAGCTCATCCTATAACAAGTTAATAGAGGACTTAGAGGAACGAGCTTTAACCATTCGATGAAAAAAAAGCAATGTTTTGATCTCTTAATTGCAACCATTGGTTTCGAGATTTCTGCTTGAAATAAGACTCTTCAGCACAGCTAATGGATAGATATTCATGAAGACATTCCTTCTCAACCCCAAAAGAAATGACATCTTTTTGAGCCTTCTCCAATCTATCATGAGCAATGTGCACTTTTTGATGGATTAAGCCAAAACAGTCCATGGTTCTATGTTTAAGATCTTGTTTGACAGCTTTAAGCTTAGAACAAAAATTGAACATAGGAACACCATCAACACCCCTTTGCTAGCCCTCCTCCACCCATTGTAAAAACATAGGATGATCAGCCCAAAAGCTAAAAAACTTGAAAGGTTTAAGACCAAAACTCCTAATTTTACCCACATAAATAATAGAGGCAGAATGGTTAGAAATACCCCCTTCCAAAAACTCCACCAAAGTCTTACCATAAAGACCCATCCAAATGACATTAGCTAGAATTCAATCAAGCTTTCTAGCTATAAAACCAGCACCCTCCCGCTTATTACTCCAAGTAAAGAAACAACCAGAAAAAGGTAAATCAGAAACTTCAATCTCATTTAAAAAAGTTTTGAAATCAGCTCATAAGTATTAATCTTCTCTTTATCCCATTTCTCCTTAGCATGAAGAACAGAGTTAAAATCACTACTCAAGAGCCAAGGACTCGAATTAAGTTTGCCTTTAATAACCTTCAGATGATTCCACAGCAGCTGTCTATCCACCCCTTGATTAGCCCTATAAACAAAAGTATGGGTCCAAGCCAAATCCTCATTAACAGCCCGAACCTTGCAGCTAATGTCTTGACTACTTTTGCTAAGAACATCAACTTCCAAAACATCCTTCTACCAACAAACCCAAATGCGACCAAGATGGTGAAGATCATAGTTAGAAACTAACTCCCAACTAGCCAGCATAGTATCCTTAATCCGAATAGATTTGACAGACTTCACTCTAGTCTCAATAATACAGAGAAGATGAATTTTCATCCGAGAGACCAAACTCTTTATTTCTCTTTGTTTGGAGAGGTTGTTTAGACCTCGAATATTCCAAGTAGCAATCTTCATACCGTAGGAGAGAAACTCCAGACATGATGCACCTCAACCTCTGACACAGGTTCCTTACCCGGCAGAGAATGCTTACCATGCTCTTCATATAAAGCATCCTCAATGAGCCTTTGGATCCTATGAACATGGACATGATCATTAACAATCTCGCCTTCCTCCACACCAAAATTGGCAATGGTTTGTAAAACTTCAAAAGAATTAGAACTAAGTTTTGAGGAAGAAGGTTTAAGAAAAGCTTGTTTGGGAGGGCCTGGACTTTTATCAAACACATCACTCAGAACCTTAGATGGACGAGTAACAGTGTTAAAAACTTGGTCATTCACTTTCTCCACCACACGAGGTGTCTTCTTAACATTAGCAACCTTCACCAGAACAGCACAAGTAACGGGTTTTTTAGGGAGCCAAACTTTCTTTTCCATTTTAAAGCAAGCATGCACTACATGGTCAAATGCATGACAATGAGAGCATTGCAAAGGAATCCAAGGATATTCAACCCCTACTGTAATTATATGACCACCAATTCCTTTAACAGAAAGTTCTTTAGGAAATATAGACTTAGTATTAACTTCCACCAGCACCCTAGCAAAACCGAGACGGACCTGATCCTCTGTAACAGAATCTGCATATAGAGGTTTACCAACCCCACTGGCAACATAACCCAAACAGGTAGGGCTCCAGAATTCCATNGTAACGGGTTTTTTAGGGAGCCAAACTTTCTTTTCCATTTTAAAGCAAGCATGCACTACATGGTCAAATGCATGACAATGAGAGCATTGCAAAGGAATCCAAGGATATTCAACCCCTACTGTAATTATATGACCACCAATTCCTTTAACAGAAAGTTCTTTAGGAAACACAGAATTAGTATTAACTTCCACCAGCACCCTAGCAAAACCTAGATGGACCTGATCCTCTGTAACAGAATTCGCATATAGAGGTTTACCAAACCCACTCGCAACATAACCCAAGCAGGTAAGGCTCCAGAATTCCATGGGCAGATGCTTCAATTTGATGCAAATAGGGAGAGAATCCAAAGAAGTTTCAAGAGCTGCATACTTGGTTCCGAACGGCGAAGGATCAAAGGTTTGTTAAAGATATTCCACAAGAAAAATATACATCTCATTTTCCATAAGAAAGACATCCACTAAGCCAAATTGTTTCCACATCGACTCAACTGCTTTCTTTACAAGGAAAAATGGCAAAGGTTTATCTAAAAACTGCCCAACCAAACTAGGTTTCCACTTAGAGATTCCTTCTTCAATTGCCTATACCGGAGGAGAGATAAGAACCTTACCATCAATAACCTCTGGAGCAAAACAAGGCAATAGACCAGAAGGTTTTTCCAATTTGAAAAGACCTTTCTAGTCAAGCTTAGGAGCTTCCGTATTCAAGGCATTGCCATGCACCTAAACCTTAGGAAAAGCCTTAGGTGCCTCCACATTCGAGACATTGCCATTCACCTGAACCTCAGAGAGCTCCGGAGACCTCAGATCAGCAACATGAAGGGTAAAAACAGGAGTGGAAGCTGCATCCTGCCGGCTACATTCACCTTTCTCCAAACACTCTATTTTTCACGAACTATACCCTTCTTCCCCATAATCTGCAAAAAGAGAGAAACTAGAACCTATATGTGAATCACCGATGATAGATCGACCAAATCCATCCGACCACCGACACAACCGCCGATGCACGCACTCACACGTGCTAGATCTAGACCAAACAGCAAGCCAAACACACCAAGGTTTTTCCTAATTGCTTTAGAGCAAAATAACGGTCAACCACGTCAGCAAAAACCCAATCGATTCGCTCATGTATATCATCCCCTTCATTTGTTGATGGGAGTTTAGAATGTTATCTATCATCTTCACTTTAATATTTGCTTTGCAAGATAATGTAGTAGCTAATTTATCTATTTTCTTTCCAACAGATCCTTACCATTGATAATCTCCCACATTGTTTCCAATGAGCAGGATGTCATCAACTTATAACTCTAAAAACGTTATTATCTTGGCCTGACACTTCTTGTACACACATGGTTCATCAGACTTGATGTTCCATGACTGGGATGCCTGCTTAAAATTCCAAAATAGACCTTTGTAATTTACCTACCATACCCCTTTGGTCCTTTAGCTATAAATTTGTCTAGCTGCATCATATAGATGCCTTTTGTCAAGTTGCCCATTTAAGAAGGCTATCTTGACATCCATTTGCCTAAAGTCATAGTGAAATGAGTGGCAATGGACAAGAGTATCTGGATGGATTCAAGCATGGCTACCGACGAAAGGTTTTCTCATAGTAGATCCATTTCTTTCTGAGAAAGACTTTTTCCACCATCTTGACTTGAAGGTTTTAACCTTCCCAGCCACTATTATCTTTTCTCTTATAATACCTATTTACAACTAATAGGTTTCTTTACAAGAAACCATACTTAGTTGGATTTCAATTTCATCACACATATATATATTTTTTAAACGAAACCGAATAGTCACAGAGGCTCATGTAAAGCCCACATCATTCACTCATAATCTGAGCATATCACCTCAGAGTTAATAATATACAGGCAACGGAAATAAATAGCATAACATGTGAGTGAAACATAACTTGGAGCTGACATATACTATTTATAACAGTTTTACAGCACATATGCTATACATCAAAAGAAGGCTATCAAAAATGCCACATACGACATAGCCAAAGTACATCAATCTGCTTATACATATACAACATCTTGATGTACAACAAAAGCTAGACTAGTGTAAGAGTCTATACAAAATACCCAACGAGCGTACATCGCCCTTAGTCATGATATCCCAAATAAGCAGCCACTGGATCGTCATCAAGATCCGCAGTACCTGCAACAATAGCATCATCTATGCAATCATAGAGATCATCCATGATTACATAGGAGAAGGAAAGAAGAAAGGGTGAGTCAACAGTTCATAAAGAATGAAGACTTCCTCAAGGGTTTTTGCATTGAGCCAAACTTTTATTTATGTAATCGTTTACAATAACAGCTACTCAACTTCATAAAAATATTATTTCATTATTCAAACTTGGTGTAACTGATGAAGTAAACAACACATTCATAAAGCATTTTGAATTATTATATATAGCTGTGAATGTATGCATATGCTCCAAAATACGTTTGGATACGTATACATATAAACCCATTTAACGCATAACTTGTACGTTATAAAATTTCACAAAACATCATATGCAAATTGTAAACGTATACATAAGTTCTTTTCCATTGAGAATCTTATACATACTAATACATTTAGCATGAAATACCTCTTAAACCAATACACATAAATCATCAATAACAATGTAATGCATGATTTAATCTTTTACTTTCATCTTTACTTTCGTAATGTGTACAACATGCTTAACGGACTTAGCCTGAGCAAACTGAACACATCGGCCTCTGGGACAACTCCCTAGCCTCACATATAATGAGCCCAACCCTAGCACTTGTGCGAAATGGGCCCAACCCTCTTCTTTAACTTTTATCTTATGGGCCCAGCCCTCTTCATTATCTCTTTACTCTTAGCCCATGATCATGCTTAAACATTAATGCATATGTTCATGTCTATGCACTTTCAAATCTCAACATAACATCATTGCTCAACAATCATGTCTTAACAATTAAAATCAAATCATTTTTCAATTGTCATAAACCAACATCATCAAAATATCAAAGTAATCAATAATCATGATATCTCTTTCATATCTCAATACTTTCAAAATCATAATAGCAATATCAATCATATTTCATCAAATATCTCATAAAACATTAAAAGTATCAAGTAATAATAAATCATTTTCAAACAACGTATGATTGGCTCGATCTTATCATACATTTAAACATTCTTTAAAAGCATTAAAATTCTATTTTTTCTCAACTTGTTTAGCATTTATAAAACATCTAAAATCATTTATAAAATCCTTCGAAAACATGAAACGTATTTCGTCCTCAGTGAGTAAAGATTACTCACCTTAATCCTTTGATGCTATATTTGGACACCAACTCAACCACTTAGCCACAAGAAGTTGCAATATCACATTGCATATGATCTTAGACATAACACATAGCTCAAAACATAACCTACAACTGCTTATAACCTCATAAGCATATAACCAAATGAGACCCATAACATGCATGGAACTCACAACACAATCTAAAGGCTAACAAAGTCAATCCATAGTAGTTCACTATGGATAAATGCCAAAACTACACTAAACTTAGCTAAACTTAAACACTTACCATAAGGTACAAAGACTCGGTTAATGGAATTTCGATCCAACTCTTGAACTCCACAAATGTGACAAATCCCTAGACAAATAACCAAGATTAAGCAACATACAAGTGGTGTATAGATCAATCTTGAAAATGTGGACATACGTTTGAGAATTTACCTCAAACAATTGGTGAAAACGATGATCTAGCACCAAAGAACGCATTGCCGATGTTAGAAAATGCAACCTAAGCCTCAAAATATTGTTCTCTTAAGGTTTGGGGGAAACCCTATGAGAGAGGAGAGAGCTTCAAGTCATTCCAAGGCTGAAAAATAAGAAATGAGTTGGGAAAACATATCTCCAACTATTTATACTCAGCCTACTGCTCATCACCATCCGCACCAAATATGGACCATCCAGACCACGCTGTGGACGACTTACAGACGGTTGCTACTGAGTGACCAACAGCAGGCACTGTCCGGACGCTATTGCGGACAACTTGTGGACGATTGATATTGATTGAACCATAGCATACACCATACGAACCACTGCAGACAAAGCTGCAAATGACTAGCACTGGGCAACATCCGTCCAGACCACAATACTACCATCGGACACCCAATGTGAAAAACCATTACCTTTTTACCCTTGCTTTTCTAAGGTGATTTATAATTCTTAATTTAAATTCTTGGGCATAACACTTGAACCTATGGTGTGCATCCACATCATATAACTGTTTCATCATAGTCCTAGGATTTTATTCAAGTTCATCAGGTATAGCCACGTGGGCTTTTCCAAATTAACATGAATCTGTTAGGTTACCAGACAATCCTCCCACTGAGAAGCGGCATGACAGAATTCGGTGTCTCAACTTTAGTAACCTGTGGTGTATTAAATACAACCACCTCATCTTCAAAAACTTTGAAGATGTCACTTCTAGCATCTCTACCAGAACCACCTCACTTTCTAGTTTAAATGTATTTTACATAGTCATCATTTAAGAAACTTACTATTTGTAGAAACAAACTCTTTCTTATCCTTAGAACTATAAAACAAATAACCCTTTGTCTCTTTTGGATATCTAATAAACATACTTTTGTTTTGGATTCCAACTAATCTGTCTTGTCCTTTCAGCACATGTGATGGGCTAGGAAAAAAACTTAGATGAGACCAAAATAAGCAAGTATGTTGCTATCNACAAACTCTTTCTTATCCTTAGAACTATAAAACAAATAACCCTTTGTCTCTTTTGGATATCTAATAAACATACTTTTGTTTTGGATTCCAACTAATCTGTCTTGTCCTTTCAGCACATGTGATGGGCTAGGAAAAAAACTTAGATGAGACCAAAATAAGCAAGTATGTTGCTATCTCTGAAGCATATCCAAATGACATAAGCTGAGAAACTTAACTCATAATTGCTCTTTACTATTTCTAAAGAATGTTCTATTCCTTCATCCTGCTACACCATCTTACTAGGGAGTCCCTGGTGTAGTCAACTGGGATACAATCCCTAACTAGTCCATGAAATCCCCAAGGAAACATTCATCACCTTGTGATGGGATACTTCATGGGGACCAAATACAATAGTATGTCCTAATGCTTAACACATCTTTGGCTCTATACCCTTTTGTAGAAAAAAGGTCTCTTGGTTATTTTATTTCTAAAACCAATTCTTAGACTGGATAATCTTTTTAAAAATTCATGGGCCCAAGGGCCCATCATCAACCAGTCTTTGAATCCCTCTCTTCCCCCCCCCCCCCCCTTTTTTTTATTTAAATATCACCAAGATATAAGTGCCAAAGACACGCTTCATTAGTAGAAGGAATCTTTCTTTCAATGGTAAAGCATTCTGAGCAAGTTCTATAATAGAATTGTTAACATAATATAAATCTTAAGTTGTAATATAAGACTATCCATAATAATTCTAGAATAGATAATTAATTATCTTTCTTTATTATCCTGTTATACTTAAACTAGAAGTATAATCGTATTTACCCATAAACGTCATAGTAAATGAATATCTGCGTAACTGGGTATATATTCTGATAGTCTAATAATAAAAACTCATGAATTAATATTCAACAATTCCCTGGAATGGACTAGAACCCTAGTCCTATCTCCTAATATAAGGTATATCTGTCCTTTACTTAGCTGACTGGTTACCTGGAACCCTTCCAACGTATTGTTGTCATGATTGGTGGATACTGAATCCACATACCATGAATCAGTCGGATTCACCACTAAACATGTTCAACTAAGAAGGAAGATTATTTACCTTTACTTCAGAATACTAGAAACTTGGTGTAGTTTCTATTCTAGTGATGTGCTTTGCCAAGTGGGAGCACTTCCCACTTTTAGCTTAGCCTTTGATTTTCTTCAAGTTTTACTCACTTTCCTTGACAGCAAGATTGCCAACATGTTTGATATATTCATACTTCTCCTCTTACAGCTTTAGCCTTTCGGCTCTGAAGTATAACATCAAGCCACATGCTTATTAGGCTTTGGCTTTTAGGATGCTTCCGTTGCAATCAACTCATTTATTAGTTCTATCAATGTGCGAATTCTTTTCACTCATTGACACATTTAATCTGAACTGATTTTAGAGCTAGGCACGAATTTGTGGAAAAAATCCCCCTGAGATTTATTACTAATTTCAGCACCCAACAACTTCAATTATCTTTGCAATTAAATTGCAACATGAAGTTCCATCAAACATCTCTTTCAGATGATGAAGTTTGAAACAAGTGAAAACTCCAGCAACCTAGTAGAAATACATTTGACACAGAAGTCAACATGTAATATCCATCTCTCTTTGACTTTAGCCAACGAATTAAATCATTGTTAGTCCCTTCGAGATATTTCCAAAACTGGAGAATCTGGACATAGCTTAGGTAACATAAAAATGTTCCTTTTAGTTATAAGCACTATATACAAATTATGTTTCCAAACTACATAACTTGGTTCAGTCAAATCACTAACATATATAAATAATAATTTAGAAAAATGGCTAAATGAAAACATTCCTAATTCTGATAAAATATAACAATGAGCATGTATTAGGCATATATAAATATTCAACACAAATAAAACATGTAAACCCAATTAGACATATAATATTTGAAAAGCTACGACTACCTAATCTATAAATTAAAAATACCCCCCGAAGGGATCGCAAGGCTCAAGGCCAAGTCGAGATATCTTTAATCACCGGATTAGGCGAGATTCTATCTCTCTATTAATGACACTAAGTGGACAACAAAAACATTGTTACAACTACTATGTCATTAATAAATGACATTCATACTTCAGTCTCTAACCATGGATAACATAGCTCCGAGTGAAGGTTAATATCTAAGATCAGTCAAGTGTGACCATCAATTAAAATTGATGTGATTGTCCAAGTAACTCCACCGAGGGGTGGTCGTCATTTGGTTTTTAATCACATCGCCTTTATCCGATTTGGAGATCTATCTTGTAACCCATAAAACAAAATATCCTCCGAAGGGATCGCGAGGCTCAAGGCCAAGTCGAGGTATTCCATTTTAACATTACTATAGACCTATGATGAAGACTGTGAGACTTACATCCCGAAATCTCTCTCCCACTTGATATTTTAAAACTCTGGGTTTATTTAAGACCATTGTCCTTTCTTTCACAATTGCGACTTTGCCACTTTGTGTTTTTCAAGAAAACATTCTTTGCTAATAACTTTAATTTTCTTCCAATCTTTTCTTGTACTTGAATGTACAAATTCAAATCCACGTAATTATTTAGACCATTAGAATTTGTTTTAACTCCCATAACAACAAAGATATGGAAAAGTTGATTATTTGGCCTACACCGTATTTATAAAAAATAAATACTAAGGTGATGTTCAATAAATAGCATATATTTGTATCTTGGGGTAGTTTGGTCTTTCAACTATAGTACCGCCCTTGTATCAAAAATATCCATGAGTAAAATATTTATGAAAAAACAATTTTCAAAAACAATTTTACAAAAATAATCTGCTTGCAGAATTTCTAAAATCCCTGAACCGTCGACGTTTGGAAAAACGATTATAACTTTTTCGATAAAATTTGAAACTAAGATCTGATCAGACCAAAACATCAACCAAGATTTTTTACATTCAAAAACAAGTACTCAATTACTTTTAGGACTTGTCTGAAAATATACATCTAAAATCGTAATTCCTACAGACATGCAGAATTTTTCTGAATTCTAGATTTGTCGACGAATGGTAAAACGATCATAACTTTTTCGATATAAATCGAAACGAAGATCCATTTGGACCATTGCATCAACCACAATTTTTCCTTGCAATTTATCTTGCCCAAATATTTTCCTCACTTACTAAAAAACATTTATTATAATCGTAATTCCTATAAGCCCTGCTGTAAAAACAGCAATACTATTTTAAATGCAAAATTCAATTAAAATAACAAACAATATCCAAACGACTTCAAATTTTCTAGTTAAGATCCTAACATGTTAAAGAACATGATCCATGTCTTAAACCAAAATTTCAGTTTCTGGAGATACCGGAATAATTCTGTATTTAGGCAATAGAAAAATAGAAAAATAGTTTCTAAAACTTCTATCTTCAACATGCTTTCTATAAAGTTGGCTTAAATACCAATTGTTGGGAATAAACATACAAATCAAAGATATTGCGCAGCGGAAAATAATCTATTCACTACTCAAGATCAACTCTAAGAAGAACATGCGAAGAACAGTGCTATTTAAAATTAAACTAGCAAGAACATAATATTACTTACTTGCAAACTAGGGCCACGCCTTGGCTTCTGAGTAATGAATCCATACTGCTCCAAGAACACCTCTAAGAACACCAATAGATCTTCTCACCAATGACTAGAAATAACCAAGAGTGTGGGCTCTTTCTAACTCTTCAAATCTTAAACTTTGTTCCTTTGAGAATTAACTCAATAGAACTTTAATTTTTAGCAAAAGCTAAAGAATTATTATTGGGGCTGTTTGAGTGATTTGCTTAAGCTACAGATACCTTTATTTATATTGAGGCTGTAGAAAATAGAGACTGTAAAATAGCAATGTGAAACTGCATCCCACTACATGTAGTGGACGGCTAGGGTTAGAAAAACCCTAGCCTCCAATTATTTTAATACACGGCCAAGGCTAGGGTTTAGTAACCCTAGCCCATGCCGCCCACTTTGTTCCCCTTGGGCTTGGGTTTTATCCCAAGCCCAATCTCTTATGTAACTCTGTACAATTTTTCCTTTGGCCCATATTTTAATAAATTAAAACAACCTACTTATTATTTAAAGAAGCCTATGTCTTAATTAATTTAAAATGTCTTCCCAAATAATTAAGCCCATGTTTTAATAATTAAAACAACTCGCTTAATAAATAAATAAGCCTATGTTTTAATAAATTAAAACAACGTATTTAATAAATAAATAAAAGCATGTCTTTGGTTAATTTACAATAGCTTGGTGAGGGACTTGAAGGGAATAATATTTTCGACTTAAATAGTCTCTGACTATCCTAAGTCACTATTTAATTACAATTAATACCACTACATAATTGTAATTGAACTCCAGAAAATATTATTGATTAAATCAACAAAGTTTTCTTTGACTAACTTATGGATGAGTATGATTCCTCCATGAAATCTTCGGTAATCTATTTTGGATTTCTCTTTCCAAAATGCTCTGGCCAAAGACTGAGAATAATCTCGTATAAAAATCTTATTCAATGGGAGATTTTTTGTCTTTTTCCACTTAAAAGAATTTAGATTCCCTATTGAGCAAAACTATTCTCACGATGCTACATGTGTTCACCCAACATAAAGATAATGTTGACCCACGTTTATGGCCTCAATTTACAATATATCAAAGTGAACACACTTGACATATGAGTTCGTTTCCTCTCAAGATTTAGAATCACGAATATAAGTAGTCTGAGAGTTATTGTCTTTTTCTAGGGACAATATTTTTCTGAAAAAATAACTCTCAATCCGTTCAGTATATACCACCCTATACACCTACACATCAACCCGAAGTGTACACTTTGCTTGATTAAGGTAAATCACACAATTTATGCATAACAGTCGTACTAATAGAATGTTCAGTTCTATTATGAACGCAAACAAATAAATTTCAGAATACAAGGATTATGGTCTTAGACCTTGTGTGAAAAACTTTGTTCACACCCATAGACCATATATAATGAATTTTTTGGACCTTTTGTATGGAGACAATTATAAAAGATGATACAAAAGATTATATATCGTATTCTCATTTATTTAATCAATGAACAATAATAATCATTCATACCAAACTCTTAATGTTAACATGTAAATAACTTGAGATATAGGGCATAATCCCAATAGAGAAACCAAAGCTTAGTGGTTCATGTGTGCCCTCAGCAAACACAACAACTTAGTAAGTCATGGAGATCACTTGAAAAGCGAGTCGGATGAAACAATTAAAGAGGAGGCTGTGAAAACTTAGCCTGTCAAGCTTAGCAAAGCATCAACTAAATCCAGCAGATATACCTTCATGGCTTCAGAAATCCTTGTGGGCACAATTGGTTAGTGATAATTATTTAGCAGGAGCACGGCAAAGGCTATATTCTTTGATCTTGTTGAAAGGACCATGTAAGAGGAATGTTCCCAAGCCTCTAGTTTGTGACCCCAATTCCTACAATAATCAAATGGGTGATCATGAGGCTATCGTGACCATGAGGATGTGGAAAAAAAGAAAAAAAAAATGGAGTGCCGCAGCAAAGGTGCAAATTGGGAAGTGCCAATTCATTGGATTGATTCCAAGAACAATGGGAGGATTTATCATGCAACAGTCTTCTGAAATTTCCCTTTGGGGCAAGGGAATTCTTAGGGGAAAGGAATGATGTAATCTTTTCTTGGGAGTTAAGTTAGAGATTAATAAGGAATAAATCTCCATTTATGTTTTGCATTTATTCTCTAGTCTAATAAGGAATATTATATTTTCCAAGTCCTAGGTTGATTATGATTTTATACAAATCAGAATCATAGTATGGAAAGGACTAAGCATGGAATCAAATAAAATCATAGCCCTAATCAAACTAGGTCTTCTATTTTTCTATGTAACCGTTCTTCTGTTTAAAGAATAAACTATCAATAAATTAACAAGTATGAATTGAATATTATTTAGAATACAGTTTATTGTGTTTTGGAGGTCAAGGCTCTTTCAAAGGAGCTATTGGAGATCACGGCTCTCTCGAAGTAGCTAATTTACCATTGTTATTATTTCGTTACTAGTGGGTTTGCATCATTGTACTTGGTGGTTATGATGGAATTATGTAATATTTTGGGTTACGACCAAGAAAAAGTTCTAGCTAATCTTATGTTAAGATTGAGAACAGCTCAAGTCCATTTGTGGAGTGAAGGCATTGCTCTATAATTTCTTGGCACTGTAATTTGTTATTGAACTTTTTCATCTACTATATATTTGTAACAGTCATAGAGTAGAAAACTATATTTGTAATTATATTTTGTATTTGGAATGATGTATATATAGATACATTTCAAAAAATTGTTGTCCTGGTTGTTATTTCTAAATGTATCTAGAATTAATATTAGCTCAGATAGAGGATACAAAGTGTACATGTTTCTTAATTCTAGTTTGCCGAAAGGACGAGAAACTTTGGACTCTCCTATGTACACGTTCAATTTCCTCGTGAATTGCAAAGGAGACTAATGTTATATCATTTGGCATAGCAACTTTTTCGAGCTGACTTTCGGCTACGAATTTACACATCGTACACAAACACCTTTCTCTTTAATTGATTTTTTATGGTCTCTTAATATGTGCGCAATTGATCAAGAGTACAAATAATAATTTCATTACACTTTGAATTAATGTCTAACATACAATACTTACAATCTGTAATTAAAGTTCTATTTATGCAATTTCAATAGACATTGCGAGTGATCAATCCATCAAGGCTAAAATAGGAAAAAGGAAAAACAATGATGTTAGGTACAATCTAACATGTCAACTTCTAATGCCTTAATTTGGTCTCGAGTGCTTCATACTCACTCTTCTTACTTTGAATATTCAATTCCAACTCAACGCACCTCACATCAGCTTTCTTCTCATTTCACCTAGTGCATTCATAACGACCCTAACCGTTACCACAGCTTTCTTGCAAACAATCTCATATTCACATTTTGGCACTTCTTTATGTTCCACAGCTTCTTGCACATCCATCTCCATATTCGCCCTCAAAGTTACCTCAATCCAAAACACTGTTGAAAACCATTAATACTCGAAAAAAATAAATAAATAAATAAATAACCAATACAACTTGGAAAACAGAAAAGACAAAGAAAAATAAAGCCAACAAATTTTTTCTGCATTTGAAAATTACCTCTCTTTTTTTTTTTTATAAGTAGTTTTCTTGTTACGTTTTTTTACAAACAGCACCCAAAGAGAGCTGTTGAAAAACCTCATGCTCAATAACAACAGAAAACAATGAACTTTGCATATCAACTACACCCCTTTCTACGTAATACAACTATTTGCCTTAACTGTAGCAGATTCTTCTTCTTCTTATTTTTTTCTCCATTACTTGATAGAGCGAAACAACAGAAGGCCAAACCAATAAATCAACACACTTTTGTGCACCAAATACATAAGTAGTATTAAAAAAGAGTAGTAATTAAGAGATTTTGACCAATATTCATAAAGCAGCATATGCATGCACGTGATCAATCGGGTGAGAAATTCTTCCAATTCCAACCCACATATAGCCTAAACAAAACATTCAAAATGCATTAACCTTTGTCATTAGGACCCTTCACCATGGGCATAGCTGCTCACATGTAAAATGTAACTTTGAATTAGACCCCCCCACCCCCCCAAAAAAAAACCTTTATGAACTGAAAGATAATTTGCATTTTTTAAGACTTGAAGCAGAGTGTACTGAAGAATATATGTAGAGAACAAAATACCATAGTTGGATTATTGTACTACAATATTCCACACCTCTTTCACCTATAGTCATCCAACTCATATCAAATTGAAGTGCTTTTTATAATGTGTACTTATAATCATCTCAAACATACTATCTTAAACCATTAATTCTGTATAAGTTAGACCAAACTCTTGACAAGTCAGTTCATAAATAAGAGAAAGGGAAGCATACCACAAAAATCATTGACATTCTTAGCCGTTTCTATTTTTTTTTTTTTTTCTCTACTTTCTTGATACTTGTATAATAAGGACCCAAACCCTGCACAAAACATTAAGATTGTAAAATATTATCTCACTGAAACTTCTAGATCTTGCAAATAAAGTCTCCTTCCAAATTGAAGTTCTATCGAGCCAATAAAATGAAAACAGAAGCTACACACTAAACAATCATTCTGTAAATAGGGTAAATTGTCATGCTTACCTACGCAGGAATTGCATATCCCTCGAAGCCTGAATTGCAAAAGCTTCTCATTGGGTTCTGTTATATAGTCAAGAAAAAGTTTCCAAACATTGACCTATTTAAGAATTGTAAGTAAATCTTAAGAGGTGGAAAAGGCTATGGAAGAAATTTTAGTTCCTTCGTAGAAAAATTATTACCAAAGGCAATAACGCACCGTACCCCTAGCACAAGAATTTATAATTGTAAGCGTCATATGCAAAGTTTGCTAGGTTAGCAGCAATTCTTTCTTTTGTGTCTGTAAATAAAAGAACAATTGATTAATTACATGTTTCAGAGTTAAGGATATTCCCACAAGTGAATTAACTGTCATTAAAAATTTTAGCCAAGTACACCTAGTACTTTGATATTGGCAAAGTGAAAGATAATATCAGATAACAATTATTCTTAGAATATAACTCAAAAAAGCATATGAAAGCAAAGGAGAATGTCTACATTTAGCATAAATGGTGAATGGCACGCTTTTTCTCAGAGTTGCCTGAAAGCTCAATTAAGAGTTGTTACCTAGCTTTAATTGGTTGCTAAAGTAAGATGAATATGTGAGATCCATTAAGTAAGTCCAAATTCATTGCAAACACAGGGAAACACTCCCAATAATAGACTACACAATATTTTGGTTCACATCATTGCAAAAATTGTTTCTTGCAATTCTAATTACAAAATGGTTTCAGTTTATGCCTTGTTCAAAGTTAAAGAGATAATGCGAGTTGTCACTCATGATTCATCACCGAATACATTGTTTTCCTCCTTTTATTGTTACGTTTATTCTGCATGCACTGAATATGAATATGAAATGGCTCTTGCATCATGGCGTTCAAGCTAAAAAAAAAAACCTAGTACAACCAAAACCAGCTTATATCCATAGGGTATCTGAACTCAAATTTTTGTTCATTATAACTTAATCTAACCTATTTATTCTGTTCATTCTAATTTTCTTTTTCCTCTTTTAATTTTTGATTTAGGCATCAGGTTGTGAAAGAGCTAAAAAAATTAATCAGACACTAGAGGAATCCACTAGATGAAGAAGAAAAAATAGAAACATCAATGACTCATAGACCAAAATCAGGAGGCAAGCATGGGGAAGCTCATGTTGCTCTATCGTCCTTTGAGGCAATGCTTGGAACTTTGACAAGGACAAAGGAGGGCATTGGTCGAGCAACACGCGTACGTAGCTATTGACTGTGGACAGTGCAAAGTTTGGTGTGGTGCTAAGATAGGATCGATAATCATTCTAGATTTCTATCTAATTTTCAGTTCAGTAGTTGAATAAATCATGGATACTTGACCTTGGATTTAGCTAGCCTTTGGGATGTATGACCCTCTTCTTAAGCTGTGTCAACCTGTTTTGAGATTCTGTGTGGAGTCATTGATACTGTCAAAATTTTGTGAAGTTTTTCCTAGACTGAATTCTCTCTCTACAATATTTTCTCTTAACTATATTTCCTTTTATTTTTGAATTTAAAGTGTGTAAGACTTCCGAAGGGCTAGTAATCATAATGTGATCCTTGTGTATAAAATTGTGTTGATCACTAGTTGACAAGAAGTGTAGACGTGGTATGATTATGTGGAAATACTGAGTATAATTGTTAACTTGTGAAAGTTATGGGATTTCCATTGGTTAATTTGAATAATTCAACATTGGAAATTACTTGCTAGAAGAAGATAAATTGGATGCTTTGCCTTTGTTATCTGGTCTCTAAGATGTTTATTTTTGTTTCCACATATCAATTCTTGTATCTTTATTTATTTAGCAATAACTTTCCAAATTCCAGAGGCATATAATTTCCAAATTCCTTACATGTTGATCATACTTAGTACAATAATTATTGGTCAATTTGAAGAAATTTTACATTACTTTCTTTTAGGTTATTGCAGACAATGTAGGAGACATTGCCAGGCCATGGGATGGATTCTAACCTGTTTGG
>FXXK01002367.1:4343-86403 GCA_900184695.1 Betula pendula | reverse complement strand
AATAAATGTAACATACTATGCAGATAGAGAATATAATTTCTTGTAATAAATAACATAAAGTATGTGGTAACTTCAAAATTGCATAAGATTAGCTTTTTTTGCACCTTCAAGCGTAGATAAAGGAAAAAATAGTAGATAAATCTTGGCCTTTTAATAGTATTATACAATAGGAAGTGAGGCTTTTTCATCTTCACTTGAAATTTCGAAATGAAGAAAAAGAGAGAGAGAAGAGAGAGAGAAGAGAGAGAGAGAGAAAGAGTAGCAAGAAAGGATAAAAACTAGCGCCTTCATCCGTGCTTTTTCTAGGTAAGTGAAAATAAAAGTTAAGAGCTTTATTTTTACTTAAGTGTATAGTTTTATATTAAGAAAAATATTTTAAGCCAAAGTTTAAAACTCTATTTTTACATATAATGTTAAAATTTAAATTATCAAAAACCGTTTATTAATGGGCCCAAGTATATTAAGATATTTTCAATAAATCGTCCGTTACGCTGCCCAAAGTTTTAAAAACATTTTTAAACATTAGTTATACTAATGTTGTTACTCTGCCAAAATTTTACAAAGATATTATATGAATTATTCATAATTATGCCGTTATGCCGTCCATGTGTTTTTAAAATATTATATCGATTATTTATAGTGATGAAGTTACTATATCTATTTTATGCAAAACTATTAAGCCTTTAGCATATTAATGCTGTTATAATGTCCATTTTACTTTAATAATATTTTGGCATTAACTACATAAATGCCATAAAAATATGTAATAATGCTAATACCCTTTTTATATGCCGTAATAATGCTTAAGTAAAATTAAGAAACTAAAATAAATAAAGAACGTAATAGGATGTAATTAAGTTCCTAGCTAATGAAAAGCTTAA
The DNA here is from genome assembly GCA_900184695.1 of Betula pendula. Lineage (NCBI taxonomy): Eukaryota > Viridiplantae > Streptophyta > Magnoliopsida > Fagales > Betulaceae > Betula > Betula pendula. The sequence goes on along the minus strand of FXXK01002367.1, from coordinate 85,522 downwards.
ATTAAATTGCAGTATTTGTCTGTGACGTATTCATATCTGCAGCCTACAAGAACTGTAAGTATTTATACTTACTGAGAATGATACTGATTTTAATAATATAATGATTGCAGATTTATTGACTGTCTAAAACTGTTTGCGTGTGATTGATGCATATTGTGATTATTGTTGTGACTAATAAAAATGTTAATAACAAAGCTGGTGAGTAGCAGGAGGAGATGGGCTGCCAGTGGGACCTTAGACTCCCGTGAAAGATTTAATAATAACAAGGCTGAGACCAAAGTTTTTCAGCAACAAACAAATAAGCTTTATATGGAGGGGAGGAACGGCTCCCAAAAATATCCGCTAACCGAGAGGAGTGAAAGAAAAGAAATAAAACTTGCATTTAAAACTGTCATTTCATCTCATTATTATTTTCTTGCTTTAGACATATATGTATCTATGTGTTTCGTTGTTATGGGCTGTGGAATGCATATATATATTTATGGCTGAGGTTATATTATTTACTAACTTTTTCATATGCTTATTTTATCAGCTATGTTAAATGGTTTCTGTTTGGAAATCTCTTTAGCTGATTTTATAATCATGTGAAGATGTTATTTTCATAAGTGTGATAACTAATAAAAATCGGTAATCCTTATATTTATTGAAAGCAGTTGACTCACTAAATTCCACAGTGTGTGATGCAGGACTTGTAGCTGAGGGTGAAGAACCTTTTTGTTGATTTGGATGGTGGATTGATTGACTCCTGTGTTTGTGCTGCTAATATTTGAAGAGCTAGTTTAATTGATTTATGTTTTATATGTTTATATTCTATTTTGCGTTGTATTCGTAATATGCCATTAACTTAGCTTAGGATTTGTATTATTTAACTGTGTAAGCTTTGGTGCCATCTGTGGTCCTCTCTTTTGTTGAATGTATCTAGTATGCATTCATATGTTCTTTAACATATGTTATAATATTTTATGGAATGAGGTATTTCAGTCAGCTCTGTTGTGTTATCTGAGGTATGCCTAGGTGTTTTAACAATAGAAAAAAATATATTCCGCTGCGAGATTAGAACTCTGAGGTAGTAACGTCACGTGGAAACCGGAGGTTTCTGCTTACGATTTTATTGATCTAAAACCGGGGCGTTACAGACATGGCCCCCAAACAAAGGATGACGCAACCAAGGCTGAATTTTTGGATGCCTATAGACCACACACCAGTTGTGCAGCCGGTAGTAGTCAAATGAAACGACACAGGACTCACAAGAGACACAAGGGGCAAAGATTATTATATCTCTACTGTAGCCCCATATGTACTACCCAATTTGCTCCGTGACATTAGTCCGGGCGAATACGTCTGACAAATGGATGATCTAATCAGAATGCATGAGCCTGGCTATGATCAATGGGTAGGACTCTCATGCAATAGAGGTGAGCCTGAGGGAGAGGTAGCTCCTGAGATGGAGCATAGTCATGAGACAGTGGATGGCCCTGCGAGGGAGGCTTAGACATCAGCACAATCAGTACCCGAGCCTTCACATCATAACAATACTACCCGGTAGCCGCGGGCGTTACGACATGAGCAAGTTTTCACCATAGGTATGAATTATTTTATATTATATGATAGTCAGCTACTTTGATAATCTTATATTAATTTAATATCATTCAAGTATAATATTCATTTTTTTGGGTTGCAGACGACCAGGGTAGAAGGGGTGTTAGGACTGTTGGTAGTCCAATGGACATTTGACACTTACCTGAGGGGGGAAAGGGTAATGGTCCAATTCAACCTCGTCTTCCAACCAATCGGCCTGGGTAGCGAGAAATTTAGAAGGATTGCAGGGAAGATCATAAGAAATGGTCGATTTGTACAGTTAAATGGTCATTGGAGGAAGCTACCAATGGAAGGGAAGGAAGATATGTGGACAACTCTAATGGTATGAAACTTTTTCCTGACATGTCAAACACTTCTTATATTTTTTTAGCCTTATATTTTAGTTAAAATATGAAATTTCATTTTGGGTGTAGAGAAAATTCTATGTGAAGCCTGTTCAGGCCATTGAGCAAATTAAAAGGGTAACGTTGATGGACCTCGGAAAGAAAAAAAGACAGTTAAGGTATGAGGTTAAGAAGGGTCTGAAATTGACAGGAGATGAAAACGTAGAATTTGTGGTCCAGAGGGAGGGAGGGGCGATTTGGAATTTTTGATGCAGACGACTTCGAAATCCAAGTTGATAAGTGATTGTCAGTGGATGATAAGATGTTTTCTCACTTATGCCAAATGCTAAATTTATGTAATGATGTCTTTATTTTATTTTATTTTATTTTATTTTATTTTATTTGTTTAAGTAATCCCCATATTAACATTACGAAGTTTACAGAAAGTGGCAGAGAAGGCCAAGTCAAGCCGTGGCTTCAACAAATTTCTTCACACGTTGGGATCGAAGAGCATCACACAAGTTGCATGAGAGATGGCACGTATTACTTGGGCAATTAATAAAAAAACATTCATGACTCGTACGTACTTTAGTTAGATCATAAACTTGTATGATAATGTGAATGATATTGCAGAAAGAAGATACAAGAGAAACCCCGAATTGATGTGATATATTCATGGTCACATATACCAAGAAAGATGGGACCCCTGTGAATGAATTGGCTGGAGAAGCTTTGGTAAGTACTAAATATGTATTATTTCGTGAATATGGTTATGGTAAGTATATCTTTATGCAGATTCTATGTTCAATTTATCATTTGTATGTTTTGTGCAGACGAAGATAAAAGCAATTATCAAAAATTAGTCGCCAACAAAACGAGTGTTTTCACAGGGGTCAATTTATTGGTCACCAAATAATGCGTGCGGACAAGCCTTAGGAAAAGAACATTCGAGTCGTGTATGCGAGGTGGGGCTAGGGTTGACACCCGGTAAATTCACCTCGTATACCTTCAGGCAAGGATCTATCTCTAGTGCGCCTACTCCCAGGAAACAAACATTTTGAAGAGTTGCTATGGTTGACACCCGATTCATTATTGCTATGGCTGTTGAAATGAAAATTTTGAAGACTTTGTATCAAATGCAAAATATCTTGGTTTAAAAGCAAACGGAAGAGCTGACAAGCGTCAAATCTATTCTAAAAATGATTATGCAGGGGAGACAACCATCCATGAGAAACAACCAAGAAGGTGATGTTATAGTTTAGTTTAAGTTTTTCATTAATTAGCTATTAAGTAAAAAAGAAACATAAATGAACACAATGTTATTTAAACAGAGTTTAATGAAGTGGCATGTGTGTATGTAACAAATGCAGGGGAACCCTTAGTTGTGGAAGATGATGACGTTGAGATAGGACAAAGGTGGCACGTAAAAGGGATAGTGCTTGATGGCTGTAGGTATTACTTAATGACTAAGTAAGTCTTGTTTAGTTAGTATAGACTTCAGCTTAATTTACAATTATAAATGTTTGACGAACAATGGAGATGGGTATATCAAATAATTGCGAGTGTTATTTGTTGTTTGTGTACATATACTATGAAACTAATTGTAAATGGTAGTTTTCGTCTAAATCTTGATGATCTGTGCTTTAGTGATTTCTTTTGGTGGGTGAAAAACTTACAGGCAAAGAAAGGGATAGATAATAGTGCAATACTTTAATTTGTGCATGGTTTGTGCCGTGATCTAGGCATACATAACTTGACAGTTGAAACCAAAAATGTCTGAGCTTTCTTGTCTTCTCATTTGTGGTTTTATAACATGTTGACACATGATAATATTTTTAGATTGAAGCCTATGATTTGTACATGTTGACATGTTATCGCAAACGGAACTTAAATGATGAATCTTGGTAGCATAACTGGTTATTGTAATTCATTTAATTTCAATTAATTGGAAATAATTAGTCAAGTTTCTCTCTGAGTTTGATGTCCTTTTCATCTTGCTTTCATATGTAGTGCTATCTTGTAGGTTGGATATGCGAAAATGCAACTTTCATAGACAAGTTGATTTGCAAAAATGACTTACTTCCGATACTCTACGAAAATGCCACTTTCATATATACATTCCTTTAATAATTGTTTGCCTTATATTCATGGTAACGTTGGTTTCATAGAAGTTTTAATTTTTGTACATGCGCAGATCAACGTCTCAATGATATTGTGTTGACTATGATTCTTGTACATGCGCGGATCAACTTGTTTGATTCAAGAGCCCTAGAAGAAGCAACCGAATGAAGAAGATGACATTGATGGGAACAACAACCGAATGACTTACCTGAGGAGGTTCTTCGACACATTTGATATTTTGTTTCGGTTTGTGAAGTGGATTTAGTTTATTTATTTGGATTTAAATTATATATTAGGTAAATATAAATGATTTGATTGTGAAATATATTTAGATTTGAATTACGTATTAGATAAGTATAATGGTTTTGTTGTGAAGAAGTGTATTTTGGATTTTGTATTTTGATTGTGCAAGTAAAATAGGAATTATTGTGCAAGAATAATTGTACTTGGATTTTGTATTAATAGGAATGATATTAATAGAAAAAAATATGAATTATTAATTCTAGACAATTTGGGCCAAACCGTCTAGAATTAACTTTGGACGGTTTGGGCAAAACCGTCCAGAATTGACCCAAACCATCTAGAATTGATTCTAGACAGTTTTGGCCAAACCGTCAAGAATTCTGGACGGTTTTGGCGAAACCGTCCAGAATTATATTTCCCGACACTATATTCTGAACGGTTTCAAACCGTCCAGAATCAAGGTTTCAAACCGTCCAGAATTGATTCTGGACGATTTTGAACCATCCAAAAATGGGTGTTTTTTTGTAGTGACAGTTTTTGATTGGGCCACCATTGGTGCAAGTTGAGGTGGGAGATGTCGGCCTTGGTAGGAGTAGTCTATTTGATGAAAACAATCGAGGGCCAGATGATTAGTCTTCCCACATATCTGGCATGGAACTCGATTTGAGTTGTTGAAGGTAGTACTAGCAACAGAGGCTCGAGAATTGCTATTGTTGTTGTGGAAAAAAGTTGTTGTTGGGACTGAAGTTTTGTTATGAAGCAGAAGGTCCATTAATGATGCAACTGCCAGAAAATTTGGAGGTGGTTTGGTGTTGAATGTTCGAGAAAGGAACTTCATCCCCAATTGGTGCTTATTCTTTAGGGGAAATTGTCGTGAGCCTTGTTTCTAAGTAAACAATACAAAATTGGAAGCATCAGTTGCAGTTGTTTGTTGTTGATTAATCAACATTTCATGACTCAATAGTTCATCTTGAAAATCATCAAAGGTTAGTGGATTCTCTCGAGTAGCAAATGAGAAGGATGTTATAAAAGAATTAAATGAAGGATTCAAACCACCAATGATGAATGAGATAAGATTTTCATCATCAATGGCTTTACCTACAATGGCCAATTGATCAACCTAAGTTTTAGCAACTTGGAGATACTCAGTACATGTCTTAGAACCTTGGTTAAGGTTCTGCAACTGACGCTTGAGGTGGGCTATGCGATGCAAAACAGCTGGCAAGAGAGTCTAAACCTGCTTCGATGTGTTAAGTCTGTAAACTGTGAACAACACTTCTTTTGTGAATGTAAAATAAATTCATTCTTAGTCTAGGTAACATACTTTGGATTAAGGTTTTTCTTCCCTTGATCATCAGTTAGAAATTGTTGTAGACATGGCCTTGAGCTATCCACAATGCCCAATAACTCGTGGTTGTGCAATACTAGCATAAACTGAGATAGCCATAACAAATAATTGCCACCATCGAGTTTGATAGAGATAAGTTGCGGAAAATTTGGTAAAATATCAATAGAAGAGGGAGAAGTAGAACTAGAAGCCATAGGATTGATTTAGGCGTAGGCCTTAGAAGCTTTTATCCCATAAAATAATTTGCATAACAAAATGAATCTCTTTCACAATACAATAAACTAGAATGCCCAAGGCATTATATGCAGCAAAATATTGTGTATGTATAGCAGGACAATTACACAAAATCAACTACAAAGATATAGACAACATTTTTCCTTATGGAATGTGTTGGTGCAATTTTTCAGACATTCTTCTTATAGGGACCAACGACCCTAATAGATGTCGAACGACTAGGTTGGTCTAAGACTTCTTCCAAGCGGGGTCAGTCCAGTTCGTGCGAAAAAAGCAAGTAGTTAAAGGGTCCTTGGCTAAAGCCGAAAACACTCTACTGATTAAATCAGCATCATCTTTTATGGAGTGTGGGAATCATGTAGATTCCATTGGTATCAAACAGAGGCTTAAGAGAGGGAGGGATAGGAAAAATCCCACCATTATTCATTTAGTTACCTCAATACGGCATTACCCGTATTTATAGCCTGTCTCGAGTGTTGGTGAGGTGGATTCCATCGTCTCATTAGTTTTGGAGCTGGAGCTATGATGCGTCCAGTGATGTGATGTGGCAACACTTTTCCCCGAGGGTGAATCCTGTATTCTACGTGTAAGGCTTTGGGTGGGCTCGAGTTTGACTTGGACTAATGTGATGTATACTTTTCTTGACATTTTGCGGCTCAAAGGAAGGGCGATATAAGTGTGTTGGGCCCCACTCGCAAACATTTGGCTAGTGGAGATAGTTTGATGGCGATTGCCTTTGGCGATCGCAACAGATGGAATCGGGGATCGACCCCTTGCTATACAGTGACTATCGATCGTTGGGTTGCTTGTTGAGACGGGTCCCAAGCTTCGATGCTATGTCCCGATTTCTGGAGTGGCTTTGGCCCTAACCCCCGAATGTTGACAAGACACCAATCTTATCGGTGCACTGTTGTTTGTCAAAAGAACCACATCTAATGTTGCAAAATATATGCCTGCACTAGTGCACTGGATGAGGATCCTCTGTAATATATTCCTTTTCTAATGCTACAAAATCGTGGCTTGCATGATCTTCCTTTTCTGATGCTGCAGAATCGTGACTTGAAACTGCATGCATAATCTTCAATTGCTGATTTGGCTGTTATTCCAGGATCGTTGATTGCTGCAACCTGAATTGTGGAGACAGACTTGGCAGCTGGCCGGAGCTGCTGCGCGTGGTGGTCTAACAGAAGCTGCTGCATTGGCTGACTTATCATCCTTAACAAATGGTTTTAAAACTACATGTCTGGCTCCACATTAATTCACGATCGACCACCGCCATCATCATCGACGTTGCTCCTGCATGATTAGTTTTTGAAAAACAAAAAAACATGACTAATTAAGACGGAAGGCACGCGATATTGGCGCGGCTCAATCAGACCAGAGAGTAAAGTCATTGATTGACGCTATGGAAAGATTGAACCACGCCAACACCTCGGGTTGGTGCCTCAAACTAGTGCATCTGCATATATGCCTCACCTTTTGAATCGTTGGAGTTGCTGGAGCCTGGAGATATTATTGCTTGATAAATTAATTATCTGCTTCCTCTATTTGTAGCTTTCCAATCCTTGTTTTATTATTGGGGCGTCCAAATTGTAGAAAACAAAGCAAATATTTGGTGGTTGGAAAAAGACGTGGAGAATATTCCAAGGAGATGTGTCTGATCTCTCTAGGACTGCCGGCGAGCTTCTCCAGATATATAATAGCCGGCCTCTTTAACTCGGGTTGGTGCCTCATCTTTAAATTATGGGGGACCAAACAATTGCCTGCATGGCTGTATAATTTTCAAGCAAAAAATAAAAATGATAAAAAATAAAGTTCCATTGTTTCTCTATGCAAGGAATTTAGGGAATGTTTGGTAAAGGTTTGGGTTGGAGTTGTAAGGTTTTTGAGTTTTGATTTGATATAAAGTAGAAAGAATGTTATAAATTTTTGTATGAAAAAAGTGAAAAAACAAAAAAAAAAAAAATTGTTTTTTAGTGAATTTTTTAGTTGAATAGTAATAAATAATGTTTGATGTGATATAAAAAAATTAAATAAAAAATTATTAAAAAGTGATTGATGAAATATAAAAAGTTGAAATGTATTGATACGATTTTTATTTTAATTTTAAAAACCCAAAACTTAAACCCTTTGCCAAATGGGTACTTAATTATTTGATGGGGATTTGGCAAAATTTTGCTACTTATAAGTGTTGTAAAATTCTTCTTATCCTGAATACTCAACCAACTAATTAAGTTTTTATGACCTACTCTAATTTTTTTTGACAAATATAATCGCAACAAGTGACGGAACTGTGTATAATTCAAGAGAGGCCATGACTCCTATTAAAAATAAATTTGATCTTTCATTCATACTTTGAACTCTCGAAACGAGAAATCTTAATTTCATTCTTGACCACAACCGTTGACATTTTTTCAAAAATTTTATGAAAACCTCTTTGATCTGCCTTATAAAATAATTGCCCCAAGTCTACCGTATCATCTATTTCATATTTTCTTGAGCAATTGAAAGAAGAATCGATCCTAAAAAATAAATTGCGAGTTTAATTTGTTAATTACATGGGTATTTTTAGGCATTTCTTGTGTTCTCCACTTACAAGGCAAGTTTTATCGATATCTATATAGATTCTTAATTGACGGATGATGGACATCGTTTTTGTAGTTAATTAAAATGCATCCAATTCAGTATTGTCTTGATGCTTATGAGTCATGATTAATATTAGCCCAAGCTGAAATAAACAGTGTTTCAACTTGGGCTAAATCAGAGGAGGAAGAAAAAAAAAAAAATACTGTTCACAGGCCCATAAACAGTAAAATTACTGTTTGCATGGGCTGAAATGCATCAGCCCAGACTGTCTTTTATCTTTACTCGATGCTTATTTATGTTTTTGTTGGAGCTTCAAGGACTGACATAAGCATGACCTGAAGCATAGAATAACCGTCCATAAACTTTGATTTTTGGGATGAATATACCGTGAGAGTTTCGGACTATTGAAACTGCTAATGACTTTCAGACCAAATGGAGGACGACCTGAAGGAAAAAAACAAAAAAAAAAACAAAAAACAAAAAAAAGAAAAGCTCATTGCGAGGTCATTGATTGCATTCGAGTTTTACTAGAGCATTTATAGAGCTCTTTAAATTTAGCTTTTTTAATTTAACATTCGTCAAAAATTTTAATTTAAAAAGTCAAAAAGTGAATATTAGATTTTTTTTAATGTTCTCTTAAAAATAGTGGCTTGTTCATCTTTGAACGCCAAGAGGCTGCCGTTGTCGTACGTACCATAAATAACCATTATAAAAGATTGAAAAAAGTGGCGGAGAAGAGGAAGAAATTCCGAAGAAGCAGTGACTAGCAAAGAAATGGGGAAAACCTCCGAGAAAAACGAAGAAACGAAAAGAAAGGAATGGGGATTAAATCATAGAAAATGCATTTATATAGGGTCTAGGTAGCACTCGAAGGGAGAATTTAAATTTTGAAAATTCCAAAGTTTTCAAAAATCAAGACACCCCTTCAACTACCATCGCCACGTGGCGCAAAAGGTGTCGCTCAAGTAGCATGCATGACGTACGAGGTGACGTATTAATGTCGAATCGTTGTCCTCAAAAGATGAATCGATTTGATGGCTCACACCAATCAATTGTACTCGGGAAGAGTGCCTATCTTAAATAACATTCAATGCGCCTCCCATACATGTGTACCTAGGGATCTACAATGGTCGATGGACCATCAGTCGCGCTCCTTCATCTCCCCCAATTCAGAAGGCTTGTCTAGAAGTATTGCATGCTTAACCAACGATCAATTTCACCTAGCCCCATCATCAATCGGAGGTGTCAATCGGAGGCATTCCTGTAGCTTGACGTTCGATGGTGACCTATGCTCGTTTGACAAAACAATGTTCCCTTTAAGTCTGGTGGCTCGTGAGGAATAAATGAAGAATTGCTAAAAAATGGAAGTGAAATTACCACCACTTGGTTAGGAACACTAACTGAGCAGGGGAATTAGAGGGCAGCTGGTGATATAAAATACTACAAGTCTACTAGGGGCCCACTAAAGACTAATAAAGCCTGCGAACCCATGAAGGCCCATCCACCTTCAAGATGGTCCAAGCACCCTGCAAGTATGGACCTCTTCGGGAAGATCGTTGACCAATGGAACCCCGACTAACAAACAACCAATTGAAAGGTGGACTCGGCAGCACCTTAGGAGGTGGACTAACCGACAAACCCCTAACTAATTGTCTGTCTCCAAGGAGATTCTCATGAGCAGACGATCTCTTGACCATCAGTTACCTACCCAACGAATTTATGGTAACGACACTATAGAAGGAAAGGTATCCCCCTATTAAGGGCCATGCCTATAGCACTTGTTTAGCTTTATCACTTCTATGACGAGGGGCGGACCTAAGATTTTTTTTTGTGGGGGGACGAAGTTACATAAATACACAAGTATATAAATATATATTCTTTTCTGAATGCATAGCTCAATGGCTATATTTAAATTGTTTGCTATGAGAGATAAACGTAAAGCAAGGTGGCTGCACTTGGTAGCACATATCTAATTTTTATTAGACAATTTATAATTGTTTGAAGAATATGTTAGGTGAAAGAGTCATGGGAGACACACAATACCAATAACTCGTCCTTCAAATAGAGAGATTTAATTTATAATAACTCTCATCTTTGCTAATATGACATCAAAAAGTTTAAAGGAGACACAATTATGACAAAATACTATGGTAATTAACAACAACTCAAATCTTAACTGATATACTAATGACAAAAATACTTTTGTTTTTTGGAGTATTGTGCATATTGTAATATCAAGCAAGAATTCTGAAAAATTGTGGGGACATTCGTCCCCCATAACAGTACATGGGTCCGCCCTGTCTATTGACTTAGCCCCATAAAGAAGGATTGATTCATTTGATAAGGATAATGATCGCTTGGGGGCATATCGAGAAGGAAAGTCATTCATGAGGATCTATCACCTACCATGCTGAATCCTTGGCCTTCGATACTTGCCATATCAAACCTATTTGCCTTACCTACGACAGTCTTATAAAATGGTGGCAAACCCTATTATGAGTTATGTGTTCTCTTCCCCTCTCATTCTCTTGCTTCTTGATTTCTCAAAAATCACTCTTCTGATTTAGACATAAGAATGTCTTGCACCAATGTTTCCTTGCGAGTCACTCGTATTTGTTTTTGTTTTTGAAGGTATTCTTGGTCAAATTACCAGGGTGCAGTCAACTGTATCAACAAACGATATGCTTTCTATTTTGATTGTTTCAAAATATATAAAAGTATTTATCAATTTAACTTCTCATATATATTACCTTAAATTTCAATTTATCTTTTTTTTTCAAATTTGAATCAAACTTTCTTGATCCACCTTAAGGCATTTTAAGAAAATTCTTATGTTTATTTTGTGTCACTAATATGCATGCATGCCATGTACCAACCTATATCAAGTTTCAGGTTGTACGTGATGCTAATGTAAACCGGTTCTCCAATGAATGGGTTTTGATGACATTCCGCTAACTCCAGCTATTACCCTTTGGATTTGAGAAAACAAAATGAAAGACAGAAAGAAATAGGTTGTCTCTAGTCCACAATGAAACAAAACCAGAACACAACCTTCCGGCAATATCAAAGCAGATTAGTGTAAAGCCGAAAGGGAAGTCCTTAAGCCTTGCCGTCTGATTCCTCCTTTCTCTTTCCTTTTCTTCTCAGAACGTACATATTCACAAGCCTCCAATATCCTCTTATTTCTTTCATTTTAACCGCCTCATTTCTTGTCCACATTGCATGCTTCTCCCTCCTTTTATACCCTTTGACACCTCAATATCAGCTCTTAAAAAGGTCCTTTGACACCGGTTGTTGGCCAAGCCTGCAGCCGACGGAAACCATCACAATGGCGAAGCACGGCCGGACGGAAAGGAATAGAAGCCTCGAGAGCCTTCTGGACATGGACAAATTAGGTGGTGCAGGTAAAAATGCTGTGCCGCCACCTGCGCTGCGGAAGACGGTTCCCGGCCAGGGCCTTGAATTCAGCAGCCTCTCATACAGTGTCAGAAAGAAGGTGAAGAAGGACGGCCATTGGATCAAGAAAGAAGCGTATCTTCTTAATGACATCTCTGGCCAAGCCGTCAAAGGTGAAATTATGGCCATCATGGGGCCTAGTGGTGCTGGAAAATCCACTTTTCTTGATGCCCTAGCTGGTCGGATTGCACAAGGGAGTCTTGAAGGATCTGTTAAAATCGACGGAAAGCCAGTAATCCTTCTTTTTTTATTTAATTTCCTAAATGTTTAACTTCTTTTTATACTAAATTTTGAACTACTTTATCTTTTATGTTGATCTAAAGGCTGATTTTCCTGCCACGTTATTTTAATTGTATTACAGTCGTATAACAGTTTACTAGATAACATTAATTTTTCTTGAAGATAAATGTTATTTAATATACTACCATACAACTAGCTAGAATGATCACGTGATAATGAAAATTAGCTCTTAATTTTTATTTGGAGAAACTTCACTTAACCTCCTTGAAGGCAATTATTCCTTTAAACTTCAAAAACTCTCAATTTAGTGTATCAATCTTTCAATTTTTTTTCAATTTCATCCCTCCGTTAGGATTTAATAGAAAATCCTAATGAAAATGTGTCAAAATTCTCAAAATACCTATCATTTAAAAAAAAAATTGAAAGAATTGCAAAGATTTAAGCATTGGTCAGGATTTAACGGAATTTGAAAAAATACACACGCTTGAATATTTGAATATTTAAATTTTTTATTTTTAAAAAAATCAGGGGTATTTTGGAAATTTTGAACGGACGTAATGGAAAAATCCTAACGAATGAGTAAAATTGGGAGAAAAAAAAATGAAAAATTAATACACTAAATTGAGAATTTTTTAAGTATAGGGGTAATTGAAAAAGCAGTGACAATTCAGAAGGGTTAAGCGAAGTTTCTCCTTTTTCTTTTTTACAAGCCCTTGTTGATCCAAAGGTTAATTTTCAATGTCACGTCATCCCAATTATATGACAATTGTATAATAGTCTAATCATTGTTGAATAAGAAATAATGGTGGTGATATTTATGGGTGGCTCATGCAGGTTACTACTAGCTACATGAAAATGGTGTCTTCATATGTGATGCAAGACGATCAGCTCTTCCCCATGTTGACAGTGTTTGAGACATTCATGTTTGCAGCGGAGGTCAGGCTTCCTCCTTCCATTTCCACGGCTGAGAAGAAAAGGAGAGTCTATGAGCTCCTTGATCAATTCGGCTTGCAGGTATATACATCTCTCTCTCTTGCACAAAGGAAAATTCAGGGAAAAACTTTAGAAAACTTTCTAAACTCTACGAGTTTTGAAATGATTCTCCAAAATTTTAAAACTCTCAATTTAAGCTATTAATCTTCTAATTTTTTTTAATTTCTCTTTCCATTAAAATTTTTCATTAAATCCCGTAAAAATTTTCAAAATACTTATGTTTTTATTAAATATATATATATTAGTAACTCTCTCTCTCACACACACAAATTATAAGGAATATTCAATGAGATTGTGAATTAATTGCAGAGTGCAACACATACATATATTGGGGATGAGGAGAGAAGAGGGGTGTCAGGAGGGGAACGGCGGAGGGTCTCTATAGGAATCGACATAATCCATAAGCCATCATTGCTGTTCCTTGACGAACCCACCTCAGGGCTCGATTCTACAAGTGCTTACAGTGTGGTGGAAAAGGTGAAGGAGATAGCTAAAGGTGGCAGCATTGTCCTCATGACCATCCACCAGCCTTCCTATCGAATTCAAATGCTCCTGGATCGCATCACTGTCCTCGCAAGGTAAAGAAAACCAAAGTATTTTACAAGCCTTTAGTAAATGACGTCAGTAAAAATCAGTTTTTTATTTCTCTTTCTACAAGCATTTGTTAATTCAAGAGCTGATTTTCACCGTTACAATGACAGTCGTATAGCAGTTTACTAAATAGCATTACTCAAAGTTTATAAAACGCATCTTTGTGATTTGGTAGTTGACTTGATGCTTATTAAGCCACCACATGTAATTACAGGGGAAGACTGGTATATTTGGGAAGCCCAGATGCCCTTTCCACTCACCTAGCTGGATTTGGAAGGCCATTACCAGACGGCGAGAATGGCCTCGAGTATCTCATCGACGTGATCAAAGAGTATGATGAATCAACCATAGGGCTAGACCCGTTGGTGGTTTACCAACGAGATGGCATCAAACCTAATCAAGTGGCCAAAACCCCCATTCCAAAAACACCTCGGACACCTTACAGAAAGAGCCCTGCTGCATCTAGGCACATGATCGCCCTCCATAGCACTAATGCATTCTCTTCCGGGAACATGACACCTCGACGGGGCTCCGGACGGGATGATTATGATGATGATGATGCATATGACGATGGTGATGATGAGGAAGTGGATTTTGACAACTCACTTAAAAGGAAGACGGTACAGTTAAATCATTATTTATCCTAAAAGCTTAAACTGATACGAAAGAATGAATTTAATCATTTAATTTATTTAATTTATTTAATTTATTTTCTAACAGGTATACACACCAATGCACAGTGGTGTCTATAATCCTCGCTTAGCTTCTAACTTCTACAAAGATTTCTCGGTTTGGGTCTACCATGGTGTCAAGGGAACCCCTCGTCGTCCACCGTCATGGACTCTGGCCAGAACACCCGGACGGACACCTGGAGTACTCACTCCAGGCGGACCAAGAAGCCTAGTTTCAAGCCAATATCCAACACCTCAACACAATCCTGCAAGAACTCCTAGTGTAGTCTTTAGCCCGTCAATGGACTCTTATGCACCAACTTCTTATGAAGAATTTGAGGTGGGAGAAGTGCTTGATGAGCCGACGCATCACGGCCCCAAATATGCAAACCCGTGGATCCGTGAGGTTGCCATCCTCTCATGGCAGACAGCACTCAACGTGGTTCGAACTCCAGAACTCTTCCTCTCCCGTGAGATTGTGTTGGCAGTAATGGCACTCGTTCTATCTTCCCTTTTCAGAAACCTCAGCCATCCAACCTTCAAAGACATCAACCGCCTTCTCAACTTCTACATCTTCACAGTCTGCCTTGTTTTCTTCTCCTCCAACGACGCTGTCCCGACATTTATCCAGGAAAGGTTCATCTTCATCAGAGAGACATCCCACAATGCATATCGCGCTTCTTCTTACGTCATTTCCTCGCTTATTGTCTACCTCCCATTCTTTGCCGTCCAAGGTCTCACATTTGCAGCCATCACCAAACTCATCCTTAAACTCAAAGGCAATCTCCTCTACTTCTGGCTGATCCTCTACGCCTCTCTCATCACAACAAATGCTTATGTGATGCTTGTAAGTGCACTTGTTCCAAGCTACATTACAGGATATGCAGTTGTGATTGCAACCACAGCTCTCTTCTTCCTCACCTGCGGCTTCTTCCTGAAGAGAACTCAGATACCAATATACTGGAGGTGGCTGCATTACATCTCGGCAATCAAATACCCGTTTGAGGCATTGTTGACAAATGAATTCAAAGGGAGCAGGTGCTATAGCGGGCAGCCACAGGACCTTTCACCAGGTCCTCTGGGAGAGGTGAAGTTCAGCGATCTGCACAACACAACAATTGCACAGCTGCCAAAAGATTGTTTGTTGATCGGACAAGACGTGTTGTTCTCGATGGATATAGGGGAAAAGGATAGTATTTGGTATGACATAGGTATCTTGCTGGCTTGGGGAGTTCTTTATCGCCTCTTCTTCTACTTGGTTCTCAGATTTTACTCCAAGAATGAGAGGAAATGAAGTCTGTTATCGCCTAATTTTATGTTTGTCTCCTAAGTTGGAGAGTAGCTTATACATAATTTAAACATATATTATGGAAGCATATCATATCTTGAAAAAATTTTCTTTTGAAGATGATTAATAAAGCTTGTTACTTCTTTTTTTTTTTTTTTCCCTGTGGGTTCCTCAACCATAAATATCATGTTACGAGAGAGAATCACCGAAGACAAACACACTCGTAGCCCAAAAAAAAAAAATAATAACACTACAAACACATGCCAGCGCACCCCGACAAGCCTCTTTTGCTCATTTTTTGTCTCTCGGCGGAACTGCTGGCGTGTAGTCAACTGTATCAACAGGTGTGGGCTTCAGAGTGATGAGGAAGGCATGGGCTTCAAAGTGAAGCTTTTTGCTCGGGGCACTAAGAGGGGTTATCGGCGCCATGGGCTTCGCGGCGAGGGAAGAGGAAGGCGGCTAATCCTATTCATTTCCACTATTCACAAGCAAATCCACCATTAACCGGGCAAGAATTGCCTGAACACTACACAAAGCCTACTGCGTCTCGTAAAAAGCTTGCTGCTTCTCACGTTGGATGGACTTTGCCTCTAATAGCAGCCTCTCTCTCGCGAATATCATCGCCAAAGAGGTTGCCACATTCCAAGGGTTAGCTATCAAACCAGGGAAAACAAGACTTTATACTATCTAATGTAGTAGAAGCCGTATAATATAGTATAATTAAATCCTTGAACACACAAGGAAGATGAACAAAGAAGAAATCTCTTCTTTCATTAAATAACCCACTCAATACTAAACTTAATGGCCAAATTATCCTAAAGTTTTCAGGAAAACCAAAAAATATAAAAGTCCTAAAGTTATACGAGAACTCAAAACACAAAAATAATTTTCAGCTTTATATTATATCAAAACACTTTTACAAACCAAAAACAAAAAATACCCCCAAATAGGGCTGTAATCGAGCTGAGTCGAGCCGAGCTTTACAATTTTAAGACTGACTCATTTAAGAGAATATATATTCAAGCCAAGTTCGAGCTCAAACCGAGTTATGAAATGTGTGTTTAAGCTCAGCTCATTAGAAGCTCGAGCCCATTGATAATATTATTCGAATCGAGCCAGGTACTCAATTCAGCTCTAGTTAGACTATTAAATTTTTTAATGTGTAATCCAAATGAAGCTCAAGTCGGAGTTTGTGAACAACCTTTATATATTTATTTAAAATATAAATATATAATATGTAACTATATAAGACATATTATACAATATAGTATATAATTATAGTCTATAGATAACAAATTAACAGAATATTGTTATATATAACTATAGAATAGAAATTATAATATAAGCATAATGTAACCAAATAGTAAATTAAGTATACTATATATAACTAATTAACTATATTATAAGTATAGTATATACCTATTATTAACCATGTATGACTTGGCATATATATAGTTATAGTATTATATTAAACATTCAATATGTGTTATATACTAACTATATATTAATAAATTAATATGTTTGTTTATAAAGTAACTAGTTAGTATGTTAATAATAAATACACATACACACATTGATGCATACATTTATAATAATACTACTATATATCAAAATATTATAATTAATATGAAATATTATATTTACTTAATTAGTATAGTTAGTTACTTAGGAACTAACTAACTAACTAACTATATATATATATATATTAAAGTAAGGTATATACTATATATAACTACTTAATTATATTTACATAGTTGGTTAATTTCTTAGTAATATTAAGTTAATTAGTATATATTATCCTACTAAGCTCGCGAGTCTTAAACAAGTCGGGCAATATATTAATCAAAGTAACGTATATACTATATATAACTACTTAATTATATTTACATAATTCGTTAGTTTCTTAGTAATATTAAGTTAATTAGTATATATTATCCTACTAGGCTTGCGAGCCTTAAACAAGTCAGGCAAACCGGCAAACACATTAGTCACATCAAACATTAGCAAACTTATTACTGCTATAATTGAAGTACCACGACTCAACAAGTCAATTAACAGGAATCAGTACTATCTTCACAGACATATGTTCCATGTAGAACATAGTAGACAAAACCAAACACAGAAGGCAAGAGCAAGAAACACCAGAATTCATATTCTCATCAAGTTTTAGCTCACATCTAGCTCGCGTGCTGTGCAATCTTCCTTTCAAGTGCACTTTTGTCTGCTCCAACAACCTTGTCCACCTCCTTCTCATTTTTTATAAAGAAAAAGGACGGAACGCTACTAATATTCCAGCGTGCAGCCACGTCCCTGGCCTCATCTATGTCAACTTTCAAAAAAACAACTTTCGGGTACTTCCCAGCTAAGCTTGTGTAGAGAGGAGAAATGACACGGCAGGGACCACACCATGTTGCAGTGAAGTACAGGATTGCCAGGCGAAATGTCTTTGAAGCAGCTTTCAACTTCGTTTCCAGTTCACTAGCAGAGTGAATACCAATAACTTCCCCTGTTGTAGACCAAAATTATGGTAAGATAAGCTAGAGCAAAATTTGTCTTAAAAACACCATTACCTGTTATTATGTTTTCATAAATCAATGACTGAGAGGGAGGAAAAAAAATTGTACAAACCAATTATTATACAACATCATGCCTCTGATGTTTTTGAGGTACTACCTACTCAAGGCGGCTTTGGACACCTCTTCAACCGTCTGTCAATATGGTCGTAAACAAAAGAAAACTCATTTAACTAACGAAACTTTCCAAATAGCTACACGAACTTCTTTTTTCCTTTTTGTTTCGCCCCGGGGGGTGTGGGGGGGGCGGCCATTGGGACGATGCAACGATGCATTAAACTTTACCCCTTGGACATAAACCCTCTCTCCTATCCTATCAAGCTCAGATCAACGAATTCAGCCGCATACAAGTTTTTTCAAGTTTAATGATGTGCTCCAGTCTCTCTAACTCAGATAAATAGCTAATGCACTGCATTTCACTGTAACCTTCCACCTAGATCTGATAGCTTTCACCTAAGTTGCATGCAATTCTTTCCAACAAATCCTCCCTAGTATGTTCTTATGCAACAGAAAAAGCAGTGTACAAGAGGGAGACTGCATATCAAAGAAACACATCGGTGTGGTTTGTAATCTAATCTAGGGAGAAAAAAAAAACCTCCAGGGGCATCACATTTGAGAACAACATCCATAAAAATGATTAACATGACAACAATAACAACAATTCTTACTGAAAAGTTAGCAGCTGTATTTACAGGGAAAAATGCAAATTTTGGGGTTTTCTGTCACGGAAAAAGATTAGAATAGGCCATTTGTAACACTAACAAATATTGCAGCATCAGAATATACATGCAAGATTTTTGGACAGCAAGCTTATGTTAGGGAAATTTGGGAGGTAACATACTTTAATAAGAACAAACAGAATTACCTCAAAACAAAACATATAAGGTTTAGTTATAAAAACAGAATAATCACACATGTAGTTCTATATTAATGAAATGCTTGTGCCCACAGCCTAGGTGATTATAAAACAATTCTCAAACCTATTGAGGCATTCAAGTGCGAGTATGACATCTGAAAGGGAGGAAAAGGTTCGGGTTAAACTGCTGATCATAATAATAACTAAAAAAACAATTGTTTTTGGAAAAGCAATGAATACAAAATCACTAAAAAAAAAACAGTAAATCATTTTCTTATCTTATTAATATGCACAACAAACAGAAATTACAACTCAATGATGATATAATTACCTAAATATGCACAACCCATAAATGAGCTCAGCAGATTCTTCGTTAATCTTCCTACTTTTGGTCAATTGGTAAAAGCTCTGACCATGTTTGTAACCCAAGCTTAGTTTTTCAAGGACAAATAGTATAAATATAGGATGAGATTCTAGGGAAACGATTTCTTCTAGGAAAATGGTTGTTACTGTCAGGACCTTCTTATGACAATCAAAGGGATAAATGGTGAGGGAAAGCAAAGAAACATGTAATCCTGCATAAATTTGAAGACTTAGGTATTATAGATGGAAAAGGGGAATTAACAGCCATACCATCTTTTAAAGCAGATAACGCATCTTGATCCTGCATGAAGATTCAGAATAAAGGTTATCAATCTCTGAAATACAGAAACATTCAGCAAGCACGGGGATAAACAGGGAAGTGATCATTCAATTACTCAAGACTTCTGACCCTCAGTATAACAATCCCCACCCTAACCATCTCTCGTAGCACTCAGCAGCTCCAAAAGTAAACAAGGAAAAACAAATTCTGATACCAAACATTTGATCCAAGGCCTAGTAGACGCTTCAAACATATTTATACCATCTCACTGACGCTAACATTGCCATAGACTTTACTATAGTGTTAGCTAGGTCCCTTTCGACCTAATTAATAAGAGAATAGATACAAATGAACTAAGAACCTGACGACAACCCACATCTCCACTGAAGATGAAAGCACCAATCTAGCATTGCCAGATATACCAAAGTTTTATCCTCCAATCACATTGATATTCATTCTTCCCATGCCAATCATATCTCACTTACAGAAAATCTCAAGTATCTAATCTATGTAATATCTTTCAACACACAGAAAAGGAAACAGAAATTAAAAGAAAAAAAAAATGAAATAAACTCTACTTACCTGTTCACTTTGCCGTCTTTGCCTCTCACGTTCAGCCTTTTTAAGCTCCCTTTCCTTTCGCAGGCGTTCATATTTTCTGCGGTGCTCTTCAAGTCGGTGGGCATTCGGTTCAACCTACCAATTAAACGAATTATCAAGCAACAATTTCTTTGGTGACTTCTCCTGTCAAAAGAATAAATTTACCTTTTTAAGCACCAAACCAATCTCCTCATCATAGTCCAACTTTGATGCTACATGGAGATCACTTGCTGCTTCTTCCCACTGGGCCAACATGGCCCTTGCCATTCCTCGTACTTTATATCCTTTTGCTGAGTCAGGGTTGATCTAGGACAAATAAAAACAGGTCTTTAGATCTGAAGAAAACATAAATACACTCATCATACTTGTGTCAGACAAGGTAAATTACAAACTCGGATGCATCATTAGTTCATTACTAATTTTAAGTGAAACTTTCTTGTGCAGTCTGCAGAGGCACAGGTATAAGAAGGGCCATTAGCCAACCTGTAAAGCTGCATCAGCATCACGGATTGCAGCATTTGGTTTGTTCGATTTGACAAAGACACTAGCTGAAAGCATAACAAAGTTAGGTTTCAAAGAGATTGACGCAATGTCGAGATAAGGCCAAAGAAGGTAATCACATTAAAATAAAATAACTTTCATTTGAAAAAGATTACCTCTAGTTGAATATAATATTGCTGAAGTTGGGTTCAGCATGATGGCTTCTGTGAGATGATCTATGGCTTCATCCAGCTTACCTGAAATATACAATCTAATTAACAGACAGAAAAGTGGCCACAAAACA
Source organism: Betula pendula (assembly GCA_900184695.1). Taxonomy (NCBI): domain Eukaryota; kingdom Viridiplantae; phylum Streptophyta; class Magnoliopsida; order Fagales; family Betulaceae; genus Betula; species Betula pendula. The sequence goes on along the minus strand of FXXK01002367.1, from coordinate 64,373 downwards.
GAATTGAAGAAAACTTCAATTGAAAGGGATAATCATCAAAAATGATCCCATGCCTTCAGAGATTGCATCCATAGCTTTTAATTTTGCTACTTGTGCAGCTTCCTGATTCTCTTCTGTAACTTCAACCGAAGGGTTTCCCATCTGCCATTAAGCAATACACAAATCTAGTAGTTTGAGGAACTAGTTGATACCCCCCCCCCCAAACTAAGTTTTATACCACCCACCTTTTGTGGAGCATCATCATCAGGCTCCACAACATCAGTAACATCCAACTCAATATCAGACTCAACAATTTCGTCATCGTCCTCAGTCGATGTAGATGGATTTTTAGCATCAAAATGTTCCTTAGTGTCTGACATTTTGTCACCACCTTTTTCCTGCACATTTTCTGATAATCAGACTATGCATTACCACAATAGCTAGCAAAATGCACGAAAGAAAATTTGACAGGAAAAAATGAAAGGTTATGAACCCGTTTATTTGTGTTCTGGAAATAATTTTGAAACACTATATCTAGAGAACAAAAAAGAAAATCTATGAAAATGATGATTTATTTTCCCAAACTAAAAAAAAATAAAATAAACATTTGTTGTGTGAAAACAGGGTGTTTTTAAGAAAAAATATCTAAGAACAGTTTTTTAAAATTTTCTTGGTAGCACAGTTTTGTATTGTTTCCTGTCTTTCTGAATTAAAAAATAGAAAACTGTGTTTAAGAAACAGGAACAAAAAGGACCCTATGGTTCTTAAGAATATCATTTGATAGTCCACTGCAAGTTGCACAAACATTTCTGAAGCTATGACAATCAGCTACTCAGACTTCATAGAGAGTAATTGTCAAGGATCCAAGGTCCAAAGGTGTGCAATGAACCTTCCAACAAATATATATTACCAACCTTAAACTATATTTGGAATTTTGGAGACCAGAGGCTGGGGAAAGTAGAGAAGGAGAGAGGACGGGTGACCAGTGGGGTGTGGGAGGATAAGGACACGAGAGAAGAGGGAGTACTTATTCTATTCCTTTGTTTGGATGTTCTCTTAAATAATAGGAGGAGGAAGGGATTAGATATCCCTCCCCTTATTTTTAGTTGCAGAGTGGAAAGGTATCATGTATGTCAACAAGTATATGGAGATAAGTGCTTCAGGTTTACATGAGTTGTTAACAATTATTATAAATCGAAAGCAATAAACAATAAATAAAAATAAAAATCTTAAACTTGGTATCCTCTCCGTCCAAATTCGCCCAATTTGATAGAACCAAGCAAAGGGGCTTTTTATGGGTATTCCCCCCAACCCAATACATCAAAATGACAGGAGGGCAAATCTCTGTTAAATCACCACTTATCTCAAAATATTAAGCATATAAGAAATAGTAAATTTAATTATTTAATTAATACTCTAATTCTCTCCCTCATGTGTGAGATCAAACTCCTCTTAACAAGTGAGGCCTAACACGTGAAATAGGAAGGTAACTGTAAAATATTTGTTGATACCCCGACCCTTTCCCCTCTTTTTTCCTCTTCTCTCCCCTCATTCGTTAGAATATTTAGGATATAATCTATGTTAAGCCTTAATATATTTTCCTTATAGTCTGGAATTAAATCTTAGAGATTTGATTACCTTTTCTAGCCTACCTCACCTACGACATTTTCCCTATTTATAAATAGAGCATATGACACAATTGTATTAATCAAGTCAATAGGAGCAAGATGTAGCCTACAGTACACTTCCTAGTGGTGGACTTATGTCTCTTCTGACTTCCTCCCTCTCCGCTTCGGTTCTTTATTCACATATTTCATTTTATTATAAAATTCGAAAAGAAGATAACTTGAGAATTTAATCAACTGGCTCATCCGTTTAAAGGACATAACAGCATCATCCATTACAAAATACGCAGGAAACCAGAAAAACCCTAACAAAGACTCACCAAAATAAAAAAAAATAAAAATTCAAGAGTAACAAGTCACTAACAAATTCCAAAACATCGCGCACTGGGAGCAATATTCTCTGCAGTTACAACAAATGGTACTCCAAAATAAAAAGTTTAGGTTACCGAATCACAAGAGTAGTAAAATTTGGACGCACCGTTTTTGGTTGTTCTGGAATTCGAGCTCCCAAGCTTCAAACAGAGAAATTCCCAATTCCCAATTCTCAGAGGTGAGTCAAACAAAGAATCAACAGTAGAAAATAACGCTAAGAAGTAAGAAATGGTGTGAATTCACAATACCTTTGGAGATAGGACTTGAAGAAGCCAAGGGAAGGATCGTGGAGAAATGAAGGGTTGGATTTGCATTGCTTTATGAATTGCTCCAGCTCTGCTGTCTTCTCCGCATCCATTCGGTGCTTCGGTGCGTCTCTCTCTCTCTCTCTTTTTCTGGAAAGCTCTTCTCGGAGGATGATTGGGGTTTGGTACGGGTGAGCAGTGTCAGTTTTGATGGATTCTCAATCACCGATTAAGTTTGTGCTGGGTCCCAATGCCACGTGGATGGAGCTGGATCGTTGCCGTTGGTGAAGAGTACGATGATTGTAAATTGACCTGACCTGACTACTAAAGTATCATTCCTTACTTCACCTTTGAATAAATTCGCGGGCTTTTGTGTCTGAGAATCGAATTCTTTGCCGAAAGGTGAATGTAGTATGTTTTGGGATGGATAAACTTGACTTAAACTCAATTTATTTAGAGGAAACTTCATATAGCACCCTAAATTTTTAATCATTTTGATACGTTTTTAATCTTTAAAAACTTTTATTTTGGTATTTTAAACTTTTAATATTTATCACTTAATTCTCTTTTGTCAGGATTCACTGTTAAATTATGTCAAAATTCTAAAAATACTCTTGTATTTTGTTTTAAAAATATATATATATATATATTATAAAAAAAAATCTCAAAGATTCAGGTGTGGGTATGTTTGCAAATTTCATTAAATCCTTACCAATACCTAAATCTTTGAATTTTTTTTTTCATTTTTCTCCTCCTCTCCATCCTTTCTTCTTCTAACACAAGCAACATAGGGAGGAGATATCATGGAAATGTCTTTGTCATTATGTATCAAAGAAGTTACTACATGTTCCCATGATAAAGGAAGACTATTAAGTATAGTAGCCACTTGCATTTTGTTTGATATTGAGTGACTAGCATTTGTAAGTTCCTTTGCAATGAGTTACATCTGGTTTACATTGTCACCCACATAGTCATTCTCACGCATATGAGCACTATTAGATTCGTCTAATCACAGTTGTATGTGTGTGTAAAACCTAGGACTATACTTTTTGTATAAATTCTTTATCATGTCATTTACTGTCTCGTGCCCTTCAAAGAGAAGAATAATGTTGCCTTTCATACTATGGAGAACGGTAGCCGTTGCCATTAGGTCATTTTCTATCCATTTTTCTCATTTCTAGCAACATATTGGTCTTTTGGGCTTCCAATTTTGGCTTGTCAATTGTAAAAGTGTACAATGTTTTCACATGCATTAGTACATAAGAAATCTGTCGTTTTCACATTTTAAAATCTATCACATTGAGGCTCTCAATCTTTGACGCATCAATACCGCTTTTAATAGTCATTTTAAAATATGAATACGATAAAAAAATATTTACTACTATAAATTAATAAATATAAATTGTCTTAGTTAGAACATTACAATAAAATAAAATATAAAATAAAATAAAAGGTTCTAATTATTACATACCAAAGTAAATAAAATAAGCAAATAATAATAATAATAATAATAATAATAATAATATTCCGGATAGTCGTTTATCCAAGCCTATAATACACCCAAAGTCTGGATCTGGTGGACTAACCCACTCATCTCTTCTCAGAAGAGTATTAACGGTGGATGCCTAGTAGCCACTGTTCCCTCGAGCTCTGCTCGACGGTCTTAATGATCCTCAATGGATGCCGATCCCTCAAGCGTCTATGACTCGAGATCTCAAATTGCACCAGATCAGAAACCATGAATGTCAAAGCAACAGCCAAAAAGGATAAACGTACCTTTGTTGCTCGTCTGTAGATCCTTACTGTAAAGACTCTCCCATTTCCAAGACTTTCTTGTAAATTTTCTTCTAAAAATTCATGTTTGGAAATGTTGTATTGATCTTCCCTTTTGAACGATCTTTAAAATGGCTTTTGAACAGTCCAAATCGAGGTTGAAATGAGCCAATGTGGGCAAAAACACCAATGTGGTCAGAACCGGCCAATTCAAATGGTTCAAATGGATCGAACTGAACTGGTTCATACCTACTGGCAATGGCTCGACATGTGGTTTGGCCGGGCAGTGCAGGTCAACTGCAAGGTGAGGTAGCGCATTTAGGCTAGGCAACGAGTCAAACTTTGACCTTCCAATCATTGACCGAGCTTAAGCTTTTAGGACGAACTTTTAGGTTATGTGCTTCAACTTTGGGCCGGGTCAAGATGGGCTGCTAAATGGGTTTGGCCTGCTAACTGAAACAACGTTGTTTTTGACCTTGTACAAAAAGACATCATGTCGTTTCTTGATGGTTGCCTCTAATGTCCGTGGAATAGCGTCATTTCGGATAAATGCCGAACAACGTCGTTCTAGATGGGGCTGAAAGGTTCCTTCACCTGGCATGTAACAGCGTTATTTCAAAGGACACTAGGGGTGCCTATATCCTTACCGCTGCTGGTCAAAACTACAAAGGAGTTTTTTCTTCAAATTTGATGAGAGAGTTTGATTGGGAAAAAATCTATCTTTTGGATATTGAAGAACAGATAAGTTTTTTTTTTTCAAAAACCCTATTCAATTTCGTACCTTCTCCTCAACGTCTCCACTTTCTCGGTGTATTTCAAACCACCCACAATCACCATTAAAGGCTTGTCTTCCTATTTGGCAATCAATTGGTGAAGATTGTAGAAAGCCAACGATCATGCCAAACTCAACACTTCTCTGTTAATAGTCTTGTAAACTTTCTCTAAGATTATCTCTGAATCTCTTAATTTTTATTTGTCTTCCATAACCTGGCTCTGATACCATCATTAGAAATTAATTTAGAAAAGATAAGAAATGAATGGTAAGGATTTTTTTTTTTTTCCTTCAGCGTAGAAATGCAAGAGGACACAGAGAAAGCAAAGTTAAAGAGAAATTGTGTAAAACATATTATGACCTGCCATTCTATTTATAGAATGTAAAAGATTTGCATTATTTCTCATTTCATATCACCTTCATAGAAGTTATCACCTTCTATTGAGTTGATTTGGTGTGGCGATGACCACACTTATTATGGTGTGATAATCCCTACATCATCAACTCGCTTATATTCTTTCAAAGTCAGCAATGCATGAAGCTCAATTGACAACCTTTGAAGATTGTTGAAAAAGAAAACGAATGAATTTAATATGTAAGGTTGATACAATTCATTTCCAATTAAAATTTTAATGATTTATCATGTGACCAAACGGTGCATTTCTGCTGTTTTAGATGTTGAGCTTGAGTTTGATTAAATCGATCAAATTTGAGTTTGAATCATTAGCCTTTGAAAAATCAAATCATGTGGCTGACGAATAGAGTGGTGTCAAGTCATTTCCCTTTTCTTGATAACCAAATACTGAAAAATCAATAGTTTTGCCAAAGAAATATTTTCAATTGATCAAAATATATTTTTTTTTAATGAATAAGTAAATTTCATTAACACTAGAACTTAATTACAAAACAATCAGCAAACAGTAGAAAAAAAAAAAAAAAAAAAAAAAAAACAAAAACAAAACAAAACCAAAGCTATAGGAAAAAAAACAGAGCCTCCTACAACAACTCATTGAGCAAAGCAACCAAACAAAAAACTGTGGCTAACAATTTTTTACAAGACCCCGCGAACTCGACACGAACCCAACACGAAATTAAAGGGTTGAAACTAAAGGGTTAAGGTTGAAGAGTCTGACCCGGTAAAAAAATGGGTCAAGTAAAAGTTTACCTATATAGTCTTATACACATGCTTCGACACGACCCGAATCAGACATGCAACATAATGGCAAACAATTTATGACATGATCCGCAAACCAAACACGAACTCAATATAAAATTAGAGGGCTAGGGTTGAAAGGTTTGGCCCGTTTAATTAAATGAGTCGGGTTAGAGTTAACTTATATAGTTTTATACTTATACATCGACACAATTTGAACCCAACACACGAACATGAATTGCTACCCCTACAAGCAATGACAGAATCTCAGCAAAAAAAGAAACCCCTGCTCAACACCAAAACCATCTGACATATGAAACACATTCAAAGCATCAATCTCACTCCAGCAACTAAAAGAAGAAAATTGCAAACACTTCACACCAACAGCTCCTCATTTAAGTCATTGATATTCCATTTTTTGCACAACGGCACATTAGTCATGTTCTTTTGAATCCCCCCCCCCTCCCTCCCAAAAAAAAATTTGGTTCTAACATCCCAAAAAATACTTTTCAGAACTTGCTCCTCAATTTTCGGAAGACCACCATGTTAATCTCACTCCTATTTTTTCACATGTTATGAACAGAGGAACTAAGCACTAAGTGACAGAGATTACCCTGCATGGGTTTCTTCCTCCATTCACAACCTAATAACATCACTCCAAACATTAGGAGGAATAGGAACATTACAACGACTCAAAGCTTCCCTTCAAATTCGAGAACTAAAGCTGCACTCAAAAAATTAGTGATCGTGACACTTCAAACAATGTCTGCAAAACCCACAAAATGCATTTCCTTTGAAACCCCACTACACTAATCAATCTCTAGTGGTGAGGTTATTTCTCATAGTAAGCCACAAGATAAAAGCTTGTTTAGGAATAGCTAAAAGAAACAAAACTAAGTGCCACCAATCCACATTAGATTTCTTGCTCCTTAACATCTCCTAAGTATCTGAACTTACATAGGTTTTGAACCAAGAACCATACCAAATTGGTTTGTCAACAACACTAATTCTAACTTCTGGAAGCCTAGCCTAATTGTCCACCAAATAAATAGATCTAGCAGGCTTCCAATTCCAATTACCATTATTAATAACAAAAGATAATCTTGCCTCCAACCTGCTATGAGCATCATAAATAATCCAATAACCATACTTCTCAATCAAGGCCCTGCAAGGTGCCAATTGTCCAACCACATATGTATATCCTTACCATCCCTTACCTTAAACTTCAGAAAAACTTTTGCCATATCCCGCATCTTAATAAGCTTCCTCCAAGTCCAAGAGTTGTTTTAGGACAAGCCACAACACCAAAAACTCTTGCCCTTCAAAACGTTAGCTTTAAGCCAAGAAACCTAAATGGATCCAGACTTCGCAAACAAATTCCATATGTGCCTTAATATGGAGAGGATCCTATAACATAACCCTTTAATTTATTTTTTATTGCATCTAATGGTATATTTGATACCACGTGATAAGCATTGAATGTTATACATTCAAACTCCCTAACTCACATATGTTAAACCTTAGTTTGTATTGTTCTCTAATATTTTAGTGTGTTGTCTTATTTTCAAGTTCTAATGGAAAACCAAAGCATATCATTGACATTAGGCTTGAAGCTAAATCAAGAGAAGTTGAAGTGCTGAAGAAGTGACTGGGATCGAGCACTACATATCAGGGATCGAGCGCCAGCCAAAAGCTTGGGGCTCGAGCACTACAAATCCAGGGATCAAGCGCCAGCAGCAGCTTGGCGCTCGAACGGCACCTTTATGGGGATCGAACGCCGTCAAAACTTCCAAAACATAAATATCTGCAGACAGCTGGGAAAGAAGAAAATAATCAAATATTGCAGCTGGTAGGCGATTGTAAGCGCCGGAATGTCTCCTCATAGGTGTCCTAGCCACCTGGATTCAAGATTTTTATCTTCTTCTTATCTTGAACAAAAATCTCAAGTCTCTCTCTCTATAAAATGAAAACTGATCCGAGAAAGGCATGAAGTTCTGATTTTTCATTTCCTTGATAATTTTTAGCTTAGTTTCGTTTATTTTCTTGCTTTGGCAGTAGGTAGAATTCGACCCATAGCTCCAAATCTCCTTAGGAAATGGTTTTCTCCAATCCCATGAAAATTCTCAAATCCTTCATGAGGAACTAAACCCTTTGTAGGGTTTGATGTAATTTTTTCCATGAGGTTATAAGTTGATTGTATTTAGCTAGAATTTTATGCATTTGGTATAATGATTGTAAAGCTTAAGGATTGATCTTTATGATATACCATTTGAGAAGAAAATTGTTTTCTTGTTTATGAGAAACTCTTTGTAGTCTTGAATGAATTCTATGTTTTCAATGTCTTTGATTGAGGAAACATAGGCTTTGCAATGGTGCTTTTGACATGATTTTATGTGAGTTTGATAGGATATGCTAGGGACCACGATTCAATCCACACTTAGATTAACTTAGAATAGGTGGAAAGTGTAGTGAAAACCTATGATATTTTATGTTTTTTTTATTGAATTGTGTAGGCTATTAGGAGATTTTATATTGCATGCTAGGGAACACGAGTTATATCACATGTAGGGTGTTAGGTGAGTGACTAGTGCAAAATTATGATGTTTTATTATTCTCTCTTAATAGAATTTTCATGTGGAGTATGTTGTAAGGATTGACAACATTTACACACTTATATTATGCTTTTGTTAAAAATCTCATGTTAAATACAATCTGCTTTCTACCTTTATCTTTATTTTACATGTCATTTATGTTTATGTCATTTACATTTATGTCATTTATGTTTATGTCATTTACATTTATGTAATTTAAGTTTAAAAATCAAAAACATCTTTCTTTCATGAGTTAAGTTAGAAGAAATCTTAGAAACTTTGTAGCAAAACAACTATCACAATCCCTGCGGATCGATACCCTCTTTTTAGAACTATCCTGCAAAGGTGTGATCTAACACGAGTGGTTTTAGAAATTTTAAAGTTGAGCGCTCGCGCGTATCACCACGTCATTTAAAATTTTAAATGATATCCATTTCACTTGAAATTGAGAGGATCATATGTAAGCATGCATGACAAAAGGACAAGGATCCTTATTCTATGACAAAGTAACTAAAAAATAGGGTAATTCCTTAATTAGCACTTAATGTGGGTTGTATGGTATATATGAACAATTTTAGGAACATGTCAATGAATGCATATTACTTAAATCTTTATTAGGTTTTAATACTATTGGGAATTAGGCCTGAAAAAGGTAAAAGCCCAAGTCCCACCTATCAGCCCAGTCGGCAGGGAAAGGCCCAAACCCGCATAATGGTTAACCAAAGTTATGTGGTTTGGTTGCACCTATCGAGAGCTGTGAAAACTCAGGTTCGGTTCCCTAATAAAAGGTTGTAATGAACCTTTTATAAAGAAATGACAAGGTTCATTAAAGCTTGCATTTAAGGAGGCCGACTTCGAGTCCCACCCTTGCACCTCTCCAAGACACGCTAGTTCTAGAGACATGATTGATGTGACTTGCAGGCCGAGGTTCAGATGTCATGGACCAATATCTGTATAACATCTGGCACGACCTTGACTGACCAGTACGGGTTGGGAAGAAAAAATAATGGCCTAGGGCCCCACTGCATGGGGTTCATTAAATGAGCTTTGGGGGGTACGCCATCATATAAAAGGGGAAGAAAGCTCGTATGCAAGGTAAGTAACACAATCCAAAAAAATATTCTAAGTCCATTTGTTGAAATCAATTTTCAGAACCGAACTGACTTAGGCATCGGAGCTATCCCCCGCCAGACACCCCCGGCAAGCTTTTGTGTCTGATCTTTCTTTGTTTGCAGGGCCACATGTTGTCAGATTCAAAAACTGTCCCAACAAATACATTAATCAATTTCAATCAAAATCTATTAAAGCCTTCAACGCAATAATACAATATTATGTCATAAATACACAAAATAAACGTAACACACCGAGTATGGTAGCCATGAATCACAGTTCACCAGATATTTAAGGCAAATTGTAGTATGTGTTGTTGGTCTTCTTCTTTTTTTTTTTTCTTTTTTTCCTTCTGGGTTAATATCTAGAAATAAAGGTAGGGGATTAAGGAGGGTCTTTCCCAATCACATTTGATTTGTGTCTTGCCCACATGCACAAAACACTAGCAGGAGTAACAGTCATCCTCCTTAATTGCTGATGTGGCAACACCAGCTTCATTTCAATCCTGTGCGCACGGGATGCAAGTCTTACTCATAATTTAATTTGCCTGACTCTGTGCAATTTATTTTTTAGCTCAAGAAAAAAGAAATGCTAACATCAAGTGCGCCACACTAGTGCTCAAATTCTAAGCTTCTAAAGACATGAGACAGACCCGTCAATTCCTGTCAAGAGAAGTGATCAAATTCTAAATATATGTAGGGCCATGCAGCACTATTGCGTTGACTGCAAAATTAAAGGGAAAATTCCCTAGAACACCTTTTGAGGGACTCATAACTTGGAAATTAAAAAAAAAAAAAAAAAAAAAAAAACCTTAAGCCAAAGACAATTTGCAATGAGAAATATAGGAGTCATACTACAAACGTTCCGGCCCCTAACCAATTAATGCACTATAAGACCCAAAAACATGTCTCAACCAAAAATAGAATGTTCCTGCCTATCTTCATGCGTCATGCCAATCAGATGCCCACTTACACCAAAAACAAATGGTTGACCACAACCAAATTGTTAACCCAATCGAAAGTAGAAAGGAAAAACATAGGATGATTTTGGGAGCAGTATCATTTGCTTCTCCTAGCCCACAAAAGAATTAAAGTTCTACAAAATAAGCTATATACCATAAAAGAAAAACCAAATTACTAATTAGTTCCTGACTGGCCTATACATGATTCCAAACCCACAGATTTTTTAGCCCCAAGCCCTTTTTCCTCTTTAGAAAACACCCATCAGACCAAACAACTTTCAGTTTAGCAGAACCAGCATCATGCCCATTCCACAAGAAACAATTGAATTTTTGCTCAATGACCTTCAAAACCTTTTTAGGAATAATGAAAATACTAGACCAAAAAACCTAATACTATAAAGGATAGAGAACAAAAGTTGTAATCTACCGGCAAAAGTAAGCCTCTTGGAACCCAAGAATCAATACACCTAGTAATTTTGCTTAATAAGGCTTGACAATTTACTGCAGAGAGTCTATAGGAAATCAGTGGGACTCCGAGGTTTCGACTAGGCAATAAACCTTCTTGCATTTGCATCAAATCTAAAAGTTAATTCTTCACCCTATTTGAGACGCTAGAACAGAAGGTGGAGCTTTTGTAGGGATTAGCTTTCAATCCCAAAAGTTTCTCAAAATCCTGTAAAACTTGCTTTATAACAAGAACAGAGTTGGGACTAACCGCAGACAACAAGAGGAAATCATCTGCAAAATACAAGTGGGTTAATTTCATATTAGAGCATCTGTGAAGAAACTGAAAACCAGCACTCTCAATCGCCTTCTCTTCCACGAGAGTAGAAAAAATCTCCATGGCTAAAACAAACAGATAAGGGGAAAGAGGTTCCCCTTGTCTCAACCCTCTCCTACCCTCAAAATACCCAACCAAAGAACCATTGAGGGAAATGGAAATTCTAGGAGAGGTAATACACTTTTTAATCCAGTTGACAAACTTATCAGGGAAACCAAAGTAGAGTAAGCTATGCATAAGAAATCCCAATTCACTGAATCATAGACCTTCATAAGGTCAATCTTATGGGTGCATCTCGAATGACCCTCCTTCTTATGATAGTTTCGGACAATTTCCTAAGCAAGCAAGATGTTTTCAGATATGCTTATCGAAGGAATGAAAGCTGATTGATTCCTGCTAACCAAATCTTCCAAACAAGGAAGCAACCTATTGGAGAGGATCTTAGTGATACACTTGTAGAGAACATTACAACAAGCAATGGGTCTGAAATCCCCCATAGAATTATGATTGACTTTTTTGGGCACCAGAGTAAGGGTCGTAGCATTAACTTCCTTAAGAAGCTTACTCGAAACAAAAAAGAATTTAATGGCTACCACAACATCATTGCCAACAATAGACCAAGAAGATTTATAAAATTCATAAGTAAAACCATCAAGGCCAAGAGCTTTATTGGACCTCATCTCAAAAATGGTTCTCTTGATTTCCTCCTGTATGATCTCTTTAGTCAACAACTCAACCTTGTCTGTAGGGATGGTTTTTTTAATAAGCTGTCGTACTCTAGCAGCCTTTGCCTCATCAAAAACCATATGAGGAGAACCCAAAAGCCTCTTGTAGAAAGATATAACAACGTCTTTGATTCGCTCAACCTCTACTACTTTATTATCAAAATCATCCCAAAGAAAATATATACAATTCTTAATTGTTCTTGCCTTAAGTAGCCTATAAAAGTAAGATTTATTTTGATCTTCCAACTGAAGCCACTGATTACGAGCCTTTTTTTTTTTTTTTAAGAAAAGCCTCCTCAGCTTTAGTTATAGAAACATAAGCATGCAAACACTCACTTTCTTTCCTCAAACATTCAGCTCTCCCAAAAGAAGAGATCACCTCCTGCTGAGCCAAGTCCAACATCTCACAAGCTTGTAAAATTTTTTGTCTTAAATCTCCAAAATTCTGCACATTCTACCTTTTCAAAATAGCCTTTACAGACTTCAGTCTTTGAGTCAATTGATACATTGGCACCCCTGAGCTAGGAAGGCTCCAACCCTCCTTAACCCAATCTAAGCACTCTATATGCTCCATCCAATAACTATAAAATTTTAAAGGCTTAGAACCGAAACTTTTTAGAGTTCCCACAATAATCAAGGCAAGAGAGTGGTCCAAGACACCCCTATTCAAAAACTCAACAATAGTACTACCAAAACAACTCAACCATTACTCATTGGCAACAACTCTATCCAATTTTCTGGTCACAAAAGCAGCCCCTCTTAATTATTAGACCAAGTGAAAAAAAATAACCATTGAATTGAAAATCAGTGACTTCTAACTCAGTCAACCTATCCTCAAACTCTATCTCATAAGAATTAAGTTTATCCAAGCTCCACTTTTCAGCAATGGATTCGACCACATTGAAATCACCGCAAAGTAACCAAGGTTTGGAATAGCTCTCAACTTCATAAAGAGAAGAGTCCTCCATGAAGACTTCCTTTCCAGCACCTTATTGGCACCATAAACGAAAGTTTGATTCCAATAAAAGTTCTCCTTAGTCGAGGTGATTTCACAGCTAATACTTTGATCAAATTTATCAAGCACAGTAACATCAAAAGCTTCCTTATTCCAACAAATCCACAATCTACCCAAGAAATGCTTATCATAGTTAAAAACATGTCCCAATCAGGAATAATGCTATTACGAATCAAGTCAGCTTTCCTTTCCTCCACTTTAGTCTCTATTAAGCAAATTAAATCAACTTTATACCTTTTGATCATGTTTTTCACGTCTCTTTGTTTAGAAGGGTCATTTAGATCCCTCACATTCTATATGAGGAGATTTATAATGTGGGAGAGAGGCCCCTCGTCAATATCTCCTCCTTCGCACCCATCACACTCTTACCGTTATCCAAAACATTTGAAACAATAGAATGTTCAACATTAAGTGCTTCCTCAATTGTTCTCTGTAACATCCCCACAGAGAATTCATCTTTGTTCATATTCTCGTTTCTTAAAATATGCACATCCATCCTTGACAATAATTGGAATGAATTGGACCAGTGTTTACCACCATCAGCAGCAATAACCTTAGCCATAAGAGTTCTCTTCACTAACTAAACTATGGTCCATTGCTTATGCTTATCTCCAATCCTATTAGCCCTTACATTCTTCACTTCAACCTTCTGAACGAGGGGATCCTTCTGCTTATTACCCTCCCTCCTAATAGGCTCAATTCTCAGAACCCAAGCTTGTTTTGCTACTTTTGTACATGCATAAGTTTCATAACCAAAGGATTTGCATTTCTTACATTGAATAGGTAGCCAAGGGTATTTAACACATATACTAACTGGATTACCATTAGAATCAATTATTTCAATGTTTTTAGGAAAATCTGAATCAGTGTTTACTTCAACTAAGATACGAGCAAATCCTAGCCAACATTGGTCTTCCGTAATAGAATCAACACAAAGAGGTTTACCTACTCCACTCGCAATAAAACTCAAGCAAGTGGTAGTCCAGAACTCCATAGGCAGATTGTGTAACTTGATCCAAACAAAAACAAAAGTTAAAGAGATTTTGAGTAATTGCATACCTGGAGTCCACTGACACAATATCAAGGCTTGTTTACTACGTGCCATAGTTTAGCCTCTAGAACATCATCCCTTTTTTTTTCATCTGCAAATCGAAACAGATACAAACCATTGTCCAGTGAGAATAGCTCCACTTTTCCATAATCCACCCACATCACATCCACAAATCGTTTATCAAGATAAAAGGAGAATAGCTTATCGAGAAATCGACCAACAAAGGTTGGAGTCCATTTCAAACGGAGCCTTAATGTTTTACATAGAGTTCATTTCATAGTCCAATTGATCAAAATGTCTTACACGAGAAAAAAGTTTTACGTCAAAACAAATGGAACCTTAATAGCACCAAACAATACAACTACAAACTTTGTCTTAAGGTTTTCTATAGAAGTAGAGGGAGGGGGGTCGAGAGGGGTCAAATGCCCCCTTCACCTCTCAAAAATTTCATTTATTCCCGATAAAATTTATCCAAATATCTCGATTGCTCCTCTCAACCATTCATCAGGGAGAAAATATTTTCCAAGAGAACCGGGATTCACGACTCACGCCAATGTGATTTTCTTTCTTTCACTATGAATTCTATAATTAGTTCAGATGAAGCTTGAAGAAGACGAAAGTTGAAGATGATGATACAAGGCTTTTATTTTTAAAAAAATTCACCATTTAGCTTTGTTTTTTGCTTTCCAAGACTAATGGTGTTCGTTTCTTTAATGCGACACCGTTTGTTGAGACGTACAACCTTTTTGTTAGAATAAATTAGCTTCTCTAGATGTACAACTATCCTCTCTAGACGTACAACTAGCCTCTTGTTAGAATAAATGGAGTTTTTTTAAAAAAAAAAAATTAAACACTAGTTTAGATAATTACAGACTCTCTTTGATAAAATAAATGGACACGTCATCGTTTCACCCTAGTGAAGTTCTAATTTATGAAACCAATATACGTCAAACTCAAACGTTGTCTTAGAGCATAAACAGTAGTTTCCCTTATCATTTCTCTATACCATTTAAATATTCTTTAAATTAAATGCTAAGAAAAAGAGAGAAGAAAGATGAACCATTTAAATATTGTTTTAAACAAATGGTAGAAGAAAGAGATATGAGATAGAAAGTTTTTTATATTAAAATAATGTTAAGGGAACCACTTTTTGTTCCCTAGATGAAGGAAACAGCTTTTGGTTCCCTTTGTATTTTCTTAGTTTAGGAAACATTAATAGAAGCTGTTGTAGGAGTTTTTTTAACAGTTTTTCCTACACTAGGAAAGAGAATGAGATTTAAGAAAAGCTATTGCTAATACTCTTAAAAAAGTTGTCAAACAGTCACACAATTACAACACTTACCGTAAATCTCTCATCAAACTTGCCTAAAAAGCCATGCAAATTTACATATCAAGTAACTAGCTATTTTTCTTTATAGCTTGGAAGATGTGTGGTGAAATGACTCATTAGCTCTTTTTTAAAAACTTTTAGGTATAATCAAATTTTTACGCTAATTAATTGTAAATTTACTATTAAATAATAAAATTATTTATATAAATTTTTATATTTAAGTTACTCTTTTGAATTAATTTTAATTGTATGAAATATATAATTGTAGTAATCTAAAATTATGAAAAACAACAATATTTTTATTGAGCCCTAATCGAATTCTAAACAAGCTCTTGTCAAGGTAGATTAACGCTAGGTGTGAAATAGGAAGTGATTTTCATATGTTTTAAACAATAATTGAATTTTGTTTAATTATTTATTAATTTCGTTAGTTATATATATTCTATAAAAAATTTAATCAATTTTAATTCTGGCTCTGCCACTGGTTTTCTATACATCATTATATGCCTGCAAAATCATAGCTAAGTGATCAATCTCCAGATACCCCAAAAATTAACTAGATATTAGTGAGAAGAGTGTTGAAATCAAGTCCCCATGACTAGAGAGAAGAAGAAAACAAATAGCCTAAGCTTGAGATTCTCACTTGTTTAGGTCATTAGGGAGATTTTTCCTCTGCGGTCTTAGACTGCACCTCCCACCGCCTTGTGTGGCTTACCCACCTCCTTGTGAGGCTTACCCACCTCCCTGTGAGGTTTTTTTCTTTGCCATGTGTGGCAACTCTTGGATTCTATCTTCTCTTCGCTTTCTTTGCATCTTTTTTTTTTACCCTTTCCTTTCATGTTTTCGAAAATCTAAAACCCTTATCTGTCTCTTTTGGCACCCCCTTCTTCTGACAACCCAACCTCTGTTTTTTCTTTATTCCTAGTTGTAGCTCTGGTTCATTTCCTCTCTAATTTGATTTTCCAAGCACCCATATCTCCATTTGTCCTCTTGATGCTTCGCTCATATCTTTTTGCCCAAGCATGGATTGTTTGCATCTCCTCACAGAAGAAGTTGCTGTTGTGGATCTGTCGAGGTCCTGCTTGAGCCATAACAGGAGATTTCAATTCTATTCTATCTCCCGCGGAAAAGACTGGAGGAAGAATATACGGGTCTCAATCTCATCAGTTATTTGAAGACTTTGTTCATTCAAATGGGCTGGTTGACGGGTTTCAATGGGAATAATTTCACCTGGAGTAACCATCAACAAGGTAGAGCTAATATCAAAGAAAGATTGGATATGAGTTTGGCCAATCATAATTGGGTCCATCTCTGCCTAATTCACTGATTAATCATTTGCCAGTTTTGAACTTGAATCATTGTCCACTTCTTTTGTCTACTATGGCAGGAAGTGGAAAAGCACAAATAGCTTTCAAGAGCTGGAATCATCAACATTTTGGCAAGATATAATCTTAGATTAAACTTTTGATGAATGAAATTGCTCTAATTCAAAGATTTCCTCATTCCCTAGCCAATGTGGCCAATGAGCAATCTATCCAAGAAACTCTTCAACAATAATTGCTTAGAAAGGAAGTCTTATGGAAGCAAAAATCCAGGGATCTCTGGCTGACCTGCACTGATCTTAACACCACTTCCATGCTTCCATGATTTGCCGTAGAAGATATAATTTTATTTCTTTTCTGAAAACTTCTTATGGTAGTGTTCTAAATAGTAGAGAAAACATTGGAAATTATATGGTAAACCATTACAAGAATTTGTTTACTACTACTGCTCCTGTTTTGGATGATTCTCTTAATGACTTGATTGATGTGGTTGTTATTTGATAAAGATAATTCTATTATTTGTTCCATTCCTGAAGAGGTTGAGATTTATCAAACTATCATTAGTCTAGGTCTTAATAAAGCCTCTGGCCTTGATGGAATGACAGGTTTATTCTATAAAACCTACCGGAATATTGTGAAGCATCAAGTTGTTATTTCGGTACAATCTTTCTTTAGAGGAGGCTACAGTTTGGAATTCAATCATACCAATATTGCTCTCATTCCCAATATTGATAACCCTTCTCAGATGAATCATTTTCGGCCTATCAGTCTCACTAATTTTAATTACAAAATCATTTCCAAGATCTTGTCTAACAGATTTAAACCTCTTCTACAAAAAATTATCTTCCCCACTCAATCGACCTTCCTAAAGGGTAGATCCATTCATGACAATACTATTCTTGCTCATGAGGTCCTTCACACCATGAAGCACAAACAAAGCAATAGAGGTCTCATGGCCTTAACAGATATAGAGAAGGCTTTTGATTCTATGGAATGGGATTTTCTTTTGAAAATTCTTAATCTTTTAAGTTTTAATTCCAAGTGGATTGGTTGGATTAAACAATGCATCTCCACCACCTCCTTCTCTATTTTGTTGGTTGGCTCCCCTTTTGATATTTTTCATCCTACTCGTGGTCTTAAGCAAGGAAATCCCCTTTCTCCATTCCTCTTCATTCTTGGGTTTGAAATTTTATCTATACTTTTCTTGAAAGAAAAACATCTTGATAATTTACATGGCATCAAAATAGCTAGACAAAGTCCTCCTATTTCCCATCTTTTTTTGGTGAATGATTTGATGATTTTTTCTATAGCCAAAGAAAGAGAAGCCAATGCCATTTTACACTGTCTTTCTACTTATTCAAATTGGTCAGGTCAAAAGATCAACCTTTCCAAATCCTCATTGTTTCTTAGCAAGAATTGTAGGCCTTCTACCATTAGTTCTATGAAGAGTATTCTAAATCTCTCTCTCATTCCCTCAAAAGCTAAATACCTTGGTATCCCACTCTTTTTTCATAAGAGTAAAAAACTTACTTTTGCTGACATCAAAAATAAAATTTTGTCTAAAGTTTCTAGTTGGAGAGCTAAGCTCCTTTCTCAGGTTGCTAGGACCACTCTCATCAAGTCCATTGCTAATTCCATTCCTTCTTATATCATGTCTATATTTTTCGTACCCAAAGGTTTTTCCCTAGAGCTGAATTCTATTTTGATGAAATTTTGGTGGAGTTTCCCACAAAATAAGAGTCATAATCTCACTTTTTTGGCTTGGGATAATATTTGTAAGCCTAAATCTTTAGGAGGTCTTGAAATCAAATCTATGGATTTCATAAATCAATCTTTGCTTGCTAGATTGGGCTGAAAATCAACTTCTAAGCAACAACTACTTTGGGTGATTGCACTTACGAGTAAATACCTTAAAGAAGGCACTGATTTTCTTAATGCCACTATCAAACCCACTTCGTCTTGGTTGTGAAAAGGCTTGTTGAAAGCTAGAACTGTGGTTGAGAAAGGGGCATGTTTAGCCATCTCCAACGGGCAACATGTGAATGTATGGACCTCTCCTTGGGTACCTACATGTTCTTCTTTTAGGCCTAATCCTAATCTGAATATGGTTGGGTTCCCTAATTATCATGTAGATGAGTTGATTGATCCTGTCAACAAAAGTTGGAATGTCTCTTTGCTGCATGATCTGTTTAATATGGATTATGTTTCTCAAATTGAAAAAATCCATATTCCACAACAAGTGGACGCCAATAGATGGATTTGGACTCCTGTTATTTCTTGACAATTTTCGATTAAGTTAGCACATGAAGTTGTCTCTCACAATTCCCACAGCAGGATCTCTCATTTTTCTCCCAAAATCTGGAATTGTCTATGGAGCCTCAAGCTTCAACACAAATTGAAACATCTTCTTTGGAAGATATTTTGGAATTTATTGCATGTTAGAGCTAATATTGCTCGCTTTGTTACTTCAAAGGATCAAGCTGCCAGAGTCTGTCCTTTTTGTAAAACTGTTCAAGAAACTATTTTTCATGTCTTTCTTAATTGTTCTTTTGCTAGAATTTTATGGAACAGCTCCTCTTGGCCAATCATTTCTGAAGCTATCAGCAATCTCCCAATTTCTGAGTAGATCTCTGCTATCATTTATCCTCATTAGAAATTGGTTATTCCTATGCATGAGACTCGACAGTTCCAACTCTTTGCAGCCATCACTCTCGACCACATTTGGTATGTAAGAAATCAATTGGTGGACAATGAGATTCAACCAGTTTTAGCTAAGTCTCTTCAGCAGATTTCAATTACTGTGAAACATCACAACCTCGCTTGGGCTGAAACTAAATACTCTTCTCTTTGAAGTCCTCCTCTCCCGGGAACAATCAAAGTCAATTTTGATGTTGCGATGAAGTCTAATTTTGCTATGGCTGCTATGGTTCTTAGCAATTCAAATGGTAATATTGTCCAGGCAGTTACTAAACGTCTCTCTACCACAGATGCTGCTATAAGTGAGGCTCAAAAGGCTCTTTTAGCTGTCCAATTTGCGGCTTCTCTAGCAGTCTACTCCCTCATTCTCGAAGGGGATGTCATTAACATCATTCTTGCCATTCAAAAGCCAAATCTCTTCAAGAATTGAAACTTTGCTTCAATTATTTTAGATATAAACATTTTCTTTTTCTTTTTTCAAAGCTGGAAAGCTTGTAAAGTCTCTAGAAGTGTGAATGTTCAAGCTCATTTGTTAGCTAAATGGGCCGCTTTCAACCTAGTATTCGGAAGCATTTTCAATTGGTCTTTCATTCTCTCTTTTATTCGGATCAAGAATGGGAATGACCCCCATTTGTAATCCTTTTTCCATTTGATTAAAAAAAAAAAAAAAATCCCCATGACAAGAAATCATGAGATCCAACAGCCATGGCTTAAATTCACTTGTACGAAATATAGAATATCCAATCACAATCATAGGATAAACATAAATTCCATGATCGTGGTCGTGGACTCCACATCCAATTCTTTAACCTCCGTATCCGGAAAATTAGAATTTCATAATCTAAGAACATAGATAAAATATACAAAAAAACAAGAAAAAATTAAAAAAAAAAAAAAAGTAAATCGCAGGTTTTAGAATAACACAGGTTACATTCTTCAAATGTCAATAACATAATTTTGGACAATTTGGGTAGACTATGAAATTCGGGCCGCCCAAGAAAAGGAGGGTGCAAGGCCTATTGGCTCTAATAATTTCTCGTCCAAAATATCATAAAAGCTAATAAAGAATAAATTTAATTATTTAATTAATATTTATACACTTTTCACATTCCGTACAAATTTAAATCCCTCCTCAACAAGCAAATTGAAATAGTAAATAGAACTGTAAAATCAAAGCTTAAATTCAAAACTTTTACTTTCTTATCATCATGTTAAATCATCAATTATCTCAAAATTTTAAACTAATAAATAATAATAAATTTAATCCTTTAATTCCCATTCTAACCTAAGCTACATCTCCACCTAATGAAAAGTCCCATATAAATAAATAAATTATCCACGCGTCTGCCTCTTTTCAAGAGCTAAAGCAAGGAATGCAAATATCGATTTCAATTATTCCCATGCTCTGCGCATGCTGCATGTGCCCAAAATTTGTTCCACTTGAAAGTCAACCCATGTGGAGGATGAAGATGAAATCATACCAATTTAAGAAATAATAATTTTACAGCATAATGAATGTGATAATGAGTACAAGAAGTTGGCCATAAAGTTATAGGGATAGAATGGCTTCATTCATAATTTCAATACATTTAAAAAAAAAAAAAAAAAAAAAAAAAACAGAAAAACAAAACTAGAATAATACAACTAATAAATTCATCTAAAACTTGGGGTGAAAAGAATTGAGCTCAAAAAAAACAAAATCCAATGTCAACGAAGACATCTCCTGAAATCTCTATAGTAATGAGTTTGTTTCTCTATTTCTGGCTAATTGGTTGCCGTGAGAGAGTACAGGAGCCATCAGATCTAGGAGTGCTGCAGTCTGGAGATTTCTGGCTGAAATTGTATGGCGAGGAGTGCATCACCCTGAATATACACAAACAAAAATTTTAAAGCTCAGAAGCTCCAACTCTCAACACAATGGAGAACCTAATAATATAATTAGTGTAACAACCTCTTCATCATTAAATGCCAATTTTTCAGGATGCCTAACTTCATTTATTGATTAACTTTACAATCTAACTTCATTTATGGACACTGAATCAGCCATTGCATGGTTGATCCCAATTCGTCGTTCACCGGTAGTATCCCTAAAAGAACATCCGTAAGGGCGTGTAGAAATTAAGGACACACACGAATCGACTTCATTTCAGAACCGATTCCCACAAGTGATGAGCTAAATTTTACAGTCCTAAGGCCGGGGCTAGCAAATGAAAATGGTAATATAGTTCATAAACGTCTAACACCTACTCATATGCACTGGGGGCAATTAACAACAGTTAGGTAGGTTTCTCATGGTCGAATAAATCTAAAAATGGACCGACGAAAGTAAAAATTTCAGCCTAAAAAAGGAAAAGCAAACTAGTAATTACCTTTCCTTGCGCTTCTCCAAAAATCGAGCTAAGGATGCTTGGCGTGCTTGAGGCAAGGCCACTGTGAAC
Source organism: Betula pendula (assembly GCA_900184695.1). Classification (NCBI taxonomy): domain Eukaryota; kingdom Viridiplantae; phylum Streptophyta; class Magnoliopsida; order Fagales; family Betulaceae; genus Betula; species Betula pendula. Next base: position 42,433 of record FXXK01002367.1, on the reverse strand, counting down.
ACAAAACAAAGGTTTTGTTACACTTGTATCAATCATATTGTTCATAAAGAAGGGTGTCAATTATACAGTTTATAATTTCAACAACGAATCAAGAAGCCTAGGCATATGCTATACACAATACAAAGTTATACCCGTTGGAATTAAGGTTGTTGCAGAGGATTCTGCCAGATTGACTACTTTAGGAGGCTCTGAATGGTTAGTAAAAAATGGTGAAGCTCCAGTTGGTTTAACTGTAGCTAATTCAACGGTACTACTTGTTCCTACTCCAGACTGAGAATGAGTTTGCGATGTGAGAGGATTCGGGAGCCCTGGCAATAGTGTTATGGAATGGGACTGGTTTTTAATCAAACCATCACATGGGGAAGGCACTTGAGCTGTTGAAAGTGTATTATTATGTGTTGGAGAAGACCCTTTTCCAGCCAGTAACATAATAGCCTGAGCCTGAGTAGAGAAATAAGGAATTAAAAAATGAAAAAGAAAGAAAAAAGTTCGACATTGAGCTTAACAAAAGGACCAGAGAATGCGTTGAAACATAGATTACCTTCTCAGGAGTAATATCATTATAAACACTCACTGAACCAGCATAAAAGATGGTCAGCTGAGCAGGTGCCCCAGAGGATTTGGAAGGACTCCTACAAAAGATCAATTTCAATTGAGCTTCTCCATATCCTTACAAAATGCTACGTTTGATTCAGTATCTTTAGTAGTTTTCTTATTAGAATAGCAAACATGATAATACTGGAGACTTACATACCTGAGATCAGTGGTGCCAACAATGGAACCAGTAGGTGGAAGAAAAGCAACAGGGGCTACAACTCTAAAAGGTTTTGGTTTTATGGTAGAACCAACCATGTTCTGGCCTGTGGGAGCAAGATGAGATTGGAGAACAGTAGTGCCCAAAGCAACCGTACTCGTTTGATTTTGTTGATTGGAGCCTGAGAATATTCTCACTTCTTGGGGGCGATGAACCAAATGTGCATCATGGTGTTGTACAGGATAGACTTTCATTGCATAGTGATTCCCCACTTGCTTATCAACAATCAAGTTCTTCTAAAACAGTACAAGATAAGATTGAGAAAAAAAATCAGCTCATACAGAACCAACTAACATCATCAAACTCCAACTAACATCATCAACATTCAGCAATTTACAAAAGCGACAATAATGTTCACAAGTCCTAACATATGAAGACAAGGTATAGGTATATAACCTTTGATTTTTCTATTTCAAGATTAGCTTCACTTGTTTTAAGAAGGGAAATAATTTGTAATAACTATTCTTCATCTAAAAAACATGAGTGAAATTATAAAAAGACAAAAAGAGAGAGAGAGAGAAAGAGCAAAAGAAAAAACCTGGATTAATCCAGAATATGGTTTCTGGCTAGATTCAAAAACATCAGCAGTTGAAATAGTCATAAATCCAGATGATGCTACTGGATCATGGACAATCTTTCTGGGCCTATCTTCTTGAGCATCCCTGAAAGACAGGAACTGCGGAACGGTAGAAATCTTGTTTGAGAATGACCACTGCATCCCTGAACCTCTCAGCACTGCTGGAAAAATCAAAGAAAATGGAAAGTATGTGAATGATTAGAAACCCCAAGTGAACTACAGATATGGTATAAATATGCAATAATCCGGCATTTCCATTATTTTATCGTACTGAAAACAAATTCCTTGAATACCTTGAAATTTAAAAGTGGCAACTTGATATACTTTTATGTCCCAAAAGAACATAAAATTAATGGCATCTACAAAACTTTGTGCCAACAAGAATCATGATTTTCTTACAAGGTAAGTATAAATAACAGAGTCGAATATTCGCAACGTGTTCTTGCAACAAAAATTTCAAAAGTAAGATTAAACTATCATTAACAAAAGAAATCTTTAACAAAGAAAAGTTCACTACAAACAAAAGAGTACAGCACATTGTCAACTTACTTTATATTACTATGCGGGCACCTCAATTCTCAAAAGACTATGATCAACCCTAATGAACTGAATATCTCCAAAACACCTTAAACAATTGGTGAGAAGAACATTGAGCTTCACGCTTTGTAATAAGGAGCAAAGACTGTAAGGTAAACTATGCTATTGTACTTTATAACAAACGTTTCTTTGAGAGTATTTTATTATAAATGCCAGTAGCACCTGTCCAGGTATTACTTTTCAGAAGGGCAAATTAAGAACTATAAAACAAAGAATCACTAACTCCTTGTGATCATAATAAGCATTATTTAATTGCATTTTCCATACAAAAGAGCACAATAATTTCATTTTAGTATATATTATTACAAATTTTTCTTTAACAGGTAAATAATTTACTATAAACTTGTTGCATCTGTCTATGCATTCCTATTTAGGATAATAAATTATGCTCTTTTTTTATAGGCAACCCAACGTGACACATTAATTTAATAGGCATTCCTGTTTAGGATAATAAATTATCCTTTTTTTTATAAGCACCTCATGCGCATGTTACCAAGCACACATGGTCCTATCCCCCACGCAACAAGCAAAAGCAGGAAAATAATTTTTTTATATTAAAACACATTAAATAAAATAAATGTTAGACCATTCTTTTATGAAAAATGCTTGTCCATCTTTTTTCTTCATCTTTGTCTATTTTTTTATATGCGGCTTTTTTTTATAAAAAAAAAATAAAAAAACTTCTTTTTACATTTGCGGGCCCATCTTTGAAAAAAATAAATAAATAAACAACAAGCATTATTCTTTTTTTATAGCTAAATTTTTTTTAGTGGCGGCCATGACTCTGATCATGACACGTGTGAGCAAGTGTCGAGCATTTATCTTAAATAAAACCAAAGTTTTCTTTACATTGACAAACACAAAAAGATGTTTCTACAACCAACCAACTCTCCAACCGCATGCTTTTCTCATTGACTGACCCACAGTTAAAACCCCCAGCGCAAATTAGCATTTAAAATATAACTAATTATTTTCTACGGCTCATTAATTAAAAGATATTCAAGATTCTTGAACAACAAGAAAAAGCACCACCAAGAACCCAGGTCCGCCCTGAAGTACCTTGTACCTTAAGCTTTAAATGCTTGTGTCATGCACCCAAAATATGCATACCTTCTTCTTCTTTTTTCACTATTTATGATGCTCAACAAAACCAAAGCCCGCCATAAAGTATTTGTACCTTATGCTGTATAAACTTGTACCCCAAGATTTGTCAATCAAAATTTACCTTCTCATGTTATCATTTCAGCCTCAAACAATTAACCCAAAAGGAAAAAACTAAAGCTGAAGATCATAATTTCGTTCCTTTCCCAAGCTCTCCAAGCAACCAAACAGAGAGAAAAAGCTCAAAATTAAACTCTTTGCAAACTAAAATGAGCAAACTTGAAAAGAAAACATGACAGCCATACCTGACTTATTAGAATCGTTGTCGGCCTCTTCTTTAACCGTTTTTGAAGCATTTTTGAAACTCAAACCCAGAAAGTCTCTCTCCATCTCTCTCTCTCTCTCTCTCTCTCTCTCTCTCTCTCAAAACCCACAAAAAGCAGCTTCACCCAACAAATATTCTACCAAGAAATATAAGGCAAAGAAAGGCAGCCAAAAAAGCAAAGTTTCTAAACCATGTGGGAAAAATGCTTGCTTTGTCCAACACAGAAAGAGAGTGAAGCTTGTGAAATATGCGAGCTTCTTGAATAATTCCCTATACGAAATCTGGACCGTCCGAAGGACAATGAGACGATTTTTGAGTGGGGTGGATGGTGACCGGTGGGCCCAGTGTGGGGGACCAGGTGTTGCCGATCAGCGACCACGTGCGTGAGCGAACCTCGGGGACTGGTCGGTCATAAGTCTCTCGGGGTTTGATTAAGTGACGGCCGGTCTGACACGTGGCGAGCCCTCGCGTGTGGTCTTTTAGAATTATCTTCTTGTTTTATTATTTTTGCGAGCTGTGACTGTGAGAGTTTGTGCGCGCGCGCGAACGCTTCACGTGGAAATAGTTCGGAGTAAAAGTTGGCGTGTCAGGTGGCGGGACGAGTTATGCGGCGAAAGAGTATGAAGGCCCAATTATATTGCGCCGCGTGGCTAAAACATTTGTTTCACCCTTGCGGCTAGGGTTATTTGGATAAGAATTCTTACCAATTTTATCGTCTAGCAAATGCATAAGAGTACCCTTCTTTTTTTTTTTTTCTTTTTTTAAATGTACTTTTGAGGCACATAGTTTTTGGCAACCCACCCCTTGGTTAAGTTTTATAGGATTTTTATTTTTTATTTTTATTTTTTATTTTTATTTTTATTTTTTATTTTTTATTTTTATTTTTATAATTTTATTATTTAAATTGTTAATCATTCGAAAAGCAATTTATTTGAAATTCGGATACCAATTATTTAAAATTGGCTAAATTATATATTTAGAGCTTGAATTGAACCCCATCTTATCTATATTTCTATAATTTGGTTGTTTTAATTAGTTTTTCAAACGAGATCAATTTCCAGCCCCCAAAAATCTTGGAAAAAGAATAATTAGTTAAGTTATGGTTCTCAAAACTAATTTAATGTTGTTAAAATTAAACTGTTTTCGTTTGTATTAATTCTCTGTCCTCATTTATTTTTATTAATAATATAATATTAAGTTAAATTTTTAGTCTTCTAGTATAAGAAGAAAGCCCTTCATGGTTCTTAAAGATAATAATTCAATGAATATTGCATAGGATTTAAAGGGATTGCCTTTAGAATGTATTTTTGTTTAAAAAATATTTATATGTATGTGTGTTGCATGTCTATGACGAACTATATCAAGCATCTCGATCATAAATAGAAATATTTATTTAATTTATTTAGACCTATATATTAAATATGACACTACTTGTGCCTAAAAAACATGAAAGTGAAATTTTTTTTTTTTTTTTTGTGTGAGGTAAAAGATTACAAGCCTAAAGCATAACGCATAAAGCATAACTGCAACTAAACAAGCCTAAAACAGTTTAAAAAAAGAATAAGAAGGTAAGTTCCCATTTACAGAAGAGGGAAAAAGAGGGAGGGTGAGAATGCTGCCAGAAAAAGATCTGGCTACGGCCCAATGTGCTACAGAGTGAGAACAGAAATTTACACTTCTATTGATTTTTCGAGCTTTTCATAGGAGGTCAGTCGGGATAGAATCAATAATGTTGATAATAAGGAAATGAATACGCCAATATAATTTTGAGTTATAACAGAATTAGATAATCCAGAGATAACTATTTGGGAGTCACCTTCAATTATAACTCTATTAAAATCTAAAGATGAAGCTAGTTGTAAGGCAAGCCTGGTAATAATAGCTTCACCTATATTTGAACTATAAAGGGAATTAATCTCCGTTACTATTTGAATAGTATGACCATGATGGTTCTGACAAACTGTAACTTAGGCTAAATAAGAATTTTGGAGTACTGCATCAAAATTGATTTTGAACCACGAAACTGGAGGAGATTTCCATTTCTCTGGTGGAAGAGGGATAAGGGCTCATGTCTTATAATGTTCACGAGTGATCCGATTGATGTTTCTCGAGATTAACAAGGCATCAAAGAGAAGACCATCATGATATGCTTTATTTCTGTAGAACCATAGAAAATCACATAGCACAGCAACAAAAATTTGGAAATGATGGAAACCCTTACTATTGATGCCAAGAAAAAATGAAAGTGAAATGTTAGATGTAAAATCCCCATCCCCCTTTCATTTGTCGCTTGTAGGAGTTAAACCATTTGCAAAAATACAACCTCCAAAAAAAACCAAAAAAAAAAAGAAAAACAAAAGAAAAAGGTGATAAATGGAGAAATTTTTATATCCATATGTTTTAGATTTTTTAATTGAAAAAATTATCACGTTTCTCGACGATTTTGTTTTATGTTCTAACCTCACAGAACAAAAAATATTGAGCTCAAACCCTCACTAAAATGAAAGTAAATAATAAAATCAAAGTTTAAACTCATCAATATTTTGATATTATATTAAATTACTACGATTTATAATAAAAACGTATAATAATTTAAAATTATGAATTTAACCATTGAATTAATAATATAATAACATAATAATGAATGTCAAATCTAGCAAAATGACAAAGTAGAATAAAAATAACAAAATTAAACACCTTCTAAATATTAACTTAATTGGGGAAAGCAGTACAATGATATAATAAAGAGTAAAGACAAAGCATAGAAAGAAGTGGAAAAACAAACAAACAAATAAATAAATTGATAGAATGCGAGAATCTAGCATAGATGGAGAAACACATGGGGAAAACAAAACAAAACAAAAAAATTATTAAAGGAGTAAGGAAAAAATGGAAATAAAGAAAGAGAGGAAATAGGAATATAGATAGAATAGGACGGGGTAGCATGTGGCGTTTAAAGATGCGCCCCATGTGAATGGTGGGGCCCAAGTGAGACGGCGCGTCGGCGATCCCAATTGGTGGTCCCCACGCGCACAAACGCCAACCTGATCTATAAAAACTCGCTACTCAGTACTCACACTAGCACTTGCCAATTTGCAACGTGACGTCTTTTCACGCTTCTTTAATTTGTTTAATTTTTCGTCCGATATATGCATCCTTCACAACAGACGTTCCTGATGCCGACATTTGCTTTTCACCACTAATATAATGTGATTAGAGTAATGAGTAATGAGTTATTCAAACAAAAATTACATTTGAAGAAAAATTTGCTTTTATTTTATTTTTTATTTTATTTGAGAGTCACTTTTTAAAATAATTAAACATCGAATTTAAAACTCACTAAGAATAGTAATATAAAAATGCGATTCACTGGTCGTAATAAGATACGTACGATTTGACCTAATCATTTTAGGTTAATTGGGAACTGAAAACTATAACTTTAGGACTTAATAATATTTTAAATTAAGGATCTCAGTCCGGCTTACACATAGACCCGTTTAAAAGGATAGTAAGATAAAAACGCTCCACGAGTCGTAATGAGATACGCACGATTTGACCCCATGATCCCAGGTCAATTCTAAATTAAAGATCCCAGTCACGTCCCAACAAGGGAGATATTCCGTCCGGACAAGGACGGGACTTGTTGGGCGTTGAAGGCAACCTAACAGAGATTTGTCCGGGTGAGGTGAGATTCTCGTTGAAAACGAAAAATGATATCCACGTGTCACAAAAGCTTTGAAACATCGTGGCTTCTGACACATTCGTCTGAACAAGCCAAGTGACCCATCCAGACGAGAATGGATAGTAGTAAAAAAACAATTAGCTATCTCCCAATGGCTTATCTATATTTTTATGCAAAATGGTTAATAAAAACTCATTTTATCTAATTTAACTAACCACTTTTCAATATTTTCATCCAATAGCTTATCTAAATTTATTTTCTACTTTATTAAAATAATTGGTTTTAAAATTTTTTATTCATTTTAATTAAAAACCCATCTCCACAAAAAAAAAAAAAAATCAAATCAAATTAATCCCCCATAGGCAGCAGCTAATAAAAAAACTAGCAACTTGCATCAAATTTTTCAACCCAAACTCAAAAGTGAACACAACACCCAACTCCCAATCGATTACATCAGAAATATCCAAACAAATGTTACCCATTCAATCCAAAGGCTACAGTATCAATCTCAAGCAAAACCAAGCAATTTGCACATCAATTATAGATCCTAAAATCTCTCCAAAAGCTCTAGCCACTTTTAGCTAAGACAAAACAACCCTTCCTTGTACCCCAATTTTGGCCATTCGGTCACAGAGAAGCAAACCACTTTAACACTCAAGAGTAACAAAACACTGAAACCCAATTTTCACTTACTGAAGAAGAAAACACCCCAACACCATCAATTTCAGCCTTCATCTTCTTCCGCCGGTACTGGCCGAGCTCCACCGTTTGAGGTGCCACAAGTCGCCCTCCGATGGTGACCCATTTTTCACATTTCAACCCACATCTTTCTCTTCTTTTTCATTTAGGGAAATTTCAGAAAGTCCCCCTAAACTTCCAGCCGTTTTGAAACACTCTTCTAATGTTTGAAACTTCTCATTTTGGCCCTTAAAACTTCTAATTTCCATCATCCAATTTTTTGTTTAATCTTGTCAAAATTTTCAAAATATCATTTTTTTTTAATATATATATATATATATATATATAATTTTCAAAATTCAGGTATGGATGGATATTTTTACAAATATCATTAAATCCTTGCCAATGCCTAATTTCTCGCCATTTTTTTTTCATTTTTTTAAAAAAAAATTAGGGATATTTTTGAAAATTTTGATAGAATTTAGCGAAAAATCGGACTAAGTGATGAAAATTAGAAATTTATAGGACTAAAATGAGAGTTATTAAATATTATGAGGGCATTTCAAAACGGTTGAAAGTTCAATAGATCAAAATGAAAGTTTTTAAACATTATAAGGCATTTCAAAACGGTTGAAAGTTTTAAGAGAGGCTTTTTTAAGTTTCCCATTTTCTTTTCCATCTCTCTCTCTCTCGGCGACACAGTAGAAGAAGCATTGAACAACTCATTCTTTCTTTCACGCACATATCCAGCAGAAGAAGCTTCGACGAAGACGATGAAGAGTGTGCAGGGGTGGCTCAACCCTTAGGTGGATTAGGCAGTCGCCTAAGGCCCCCAATTTAATAAAGCCCCAATTAATAAATATTAATGAAATTTTTTTTCTAAAAAAAAAAAAATTTAAGCCTTAAATATAATAAATATTCTTTAATTAAAGCCCCCAATTAATAAATATTAATAAAGACTTATTACATTAAAAAAATATGTATTTTTTGTCCTAATTATAGTCAATATTCTCTAATTAAGGCCCACAATTAATAAATAATGATGAAGTCTTATTCCATAAAAAAAAATAAATAAATAAGGCCTACTATAGTCAATATTCTTTAATTAAAACTCAAAATTATGGTAAAATGTAAATAAGTAATTAATAGTGGCTTTTGTCCACACGTAATTAATTAATAATTATGGTAAATAATTAATTATAGTCAATATTCTCTAATTAAAGCCCTAAATTATTATTGGACCCCAACGTTCACAATAAAATGGGAAGAAACAAAAATTAAATGTTAAGAATATGAAAAAGTTTATAAATATTTTATTCAATTACGAACTTCTCTCTTTATAAGTTTTAAGAAATTACAATCACTAGACGATGATAATTTGCAAAAAAAAAAAATCTTAATCTTGAAGGTTTTCTAAAACATGATATCTATTATGATATTAATGTTTTAGATTTATTTTCAGAATTAAAATTTTTTAAAAAAATTTTACAAATAGAAGAAATTAGAAAGTGCTCAAATTGACACATTAAATTATATAAAAAGACTTAATTCTTTTCCTAATGCATGTATCACTTATAAAATTTTATTGACAATACTTATTACAGTTGCTTATGTAGAAAGAAGTTTTTCAAAATTAAAATTGATAAAATCCTACCTAAAATCAACAATGTTACAAGAAAAATTAAATGAATTAACCATAGTATCAATTGAAAAGGAAATGTTAGAAAAACATGAATATAATACTTGAATACATAATTTTGCATCACAAAAATCAAGAAGAATGATTTTTAAATATTTAATATTTAATTAATATTTAATTTTTTTAAAAAAAATAAATAAGCCTCATTTAAACTTCTCGCCTTAGGCCCCGAAATGTATTGAGCCAGCCCTGAGAGTGTGTTCGGTATTGGAGCTTCGATGAAGAAGAAGGTGAAACTCCATTGGAGACTCGAGAGACAAATGAAAAAGCGTTCCAGAGAGAGAGAAAAATCATTGAAAAAAAAAAAGATGGATTTTTGTGCGTGACACTGTACACAAATCCATGACAAATGCAAAACGCATCTTGCTTGGATAATCGAATGGATGGACTTTTTAAGGAATTGCTTAGTCATTTTGGCTAAAAGGAGGAGATGCATAATCCATTTGGGAGTGCTTTAAATAGACCAACTGGTTGAGAGAAAGCGATACATCTCTCTCTCTAAACTCGTACATAAGCTAAGATAGGCTAGTTTTCATGAGTTCCTAAGGGTAGGCACTTGGGAGTTTGAGTGATTAAGTAAGGTTCTGGAAGAGGAAGCTCGTGAAGGAGGAGACTACAAGATGTATACTTTTTACACCCTCTTTGAATCCTTCTTCCCGCTCCATGAGAAAGTTTAAATTATAATATGAAGCTATATATAATGTAAATGCAGACAATTACAGGGTACAAAATGCAGACACATCAGCAAGGGATTTAGCAAAAGTTGTAAGTAAAACATCTTAACCAAACACTTACCTAATGACTCAGTGTTTGGCATATGATCTTGACATATGCCAAACACTGATTTCTGAAAATGTTTCTGTTTGTAATATGTTGAATGAAGGCTAAACGCTTGACATATGATCTTGTAAGTGAGGATTAAACACTTACCTAATGACTCAGTGTTTAGCAAGGGTTAAACGCTTGACATATGATCCTGTAAGTGGAGGTAAAAGTTGTAAAACACTTACATAATGACCCAATGTTGAGTGGGGGTTAAGCGCTTGACATACAATCTTGTGAGTAATGGTAAAACACTAACATAATTAATGACCGCGTGTTGAGTGGGGGTTAAACGCTTGACTTATAATCTTGTGCGTAGGGGTCAAATACTTGCACCATGATCCAATGTGGGTTAAACGCTTGACCAATGATCCTATACGTAGGGGTTAAACACATATATGTTCTGTATGTATGATTAGTATATTGTACTATACACATGATTATGAATTTGTTTTGCGCTTTGGCATGTTTTGATTTAACTGTTGTTTACATTATTATCTTATATCAAATGAGTTCAACTGAACTACAGATATACATCGAGATTTTAGCTCTGATACTAAATATATCGATTATATGAAAGAAAACTCTTAAAACATTGCAACACATTTACACTAACACTTTATGTGAAGCATGTTGATGTGCGAGTATTATGAAAACCCTGCATTAGTTTTAGGAAAATCATTTTAATGTTCAAAATTCAATTTTAAAAGAGAACAAGAGAGATATTTTAAAGAATGGCTCACATCACTCACAAACCTGAATAGATATTTTTTACTTACTGAGCCATAGACTTATTGTTTTTCACTTGTAAAATTATTAAATTTGATAGATGAGGTCATTGTAGGCGAGAAGGGGGAGCCTTAGCTGAACCTAGACTAGTTCCCTTAAAGAGTTTGCAAGTAAAAACGATACATGCAATTTTCACTGCATGAATAAAAAATTATTGTAATAGCGCCACGTGAAATATGTGATTATTCCGCTTATTGAATTATTATTTAAGTCTAGCGTTACACATGCAATTCTTCCTTTACTCCTTTTTTTTTTTTTTTTGGATGTGTCCCCCCATATCGCATGAGAGCCTTTACCATCATCAAGATATTTTTGAAAGAAACCCAACGCTATGCATAAATTTTGGCGTGTAAAGAAGAAAAGCAGAAATTTTGAAAATTGATGGGTGTTGTTATTGTTTGAAAATTACATATTTGGAATTGTGGAACAACTAGTACAGTTGGCGTTGCCTACACTACACCTTTGGTTAAGATAAACGAGAAACATTAGCCATTCACCAAAAAAAGGTGATTTGATAGGGTTATCACGGCTATAAATATTTTGATGTAATCATATTATTTAGAAATGATTGAAGATAAGAAGAGGACGATCGATGGATTGCCTCGCGATGGGAAAATCGACGGCTGTAATGCCACCGGTGTATGCCACTTAAAAAATGTCCTAAGACCCCGACACCTTCTATTGGAATTCTATGTTATTAAGCTGTTCGAATTTTACAAAATTAAGACAATTTAAAAAAAAAGATTTGTGAAACCCACATATTCTAGACAAGTAGATTCTGCATCTTAAGTTGTCCAAGCAGATGAGCCCCGCAACCAGCTCCTAACAGCCCTCCCTGTGATTTAAAAGGTCAGATTGGAAGATTTTCACATGAGTTTAAGACATCTTTGGTTTGCTAGCCTCCCTCAATAGCTAGTCAACTTCTAAGGTTCACATAAGCACAAATTTTCACGCTCACAATTTAGCAAAATGAGCTGCTCTAGTTAGTGGAAAAGATTCCTGCAACTTCTCCTTTCTCTCCTCTCATCTAAAATAAAAAGTGGAAGCGGTATGGTCTTTCTTTTGCTGCAAGTAGTGCTACATCTACACTCTCATCCTACCTTCATCTCGCTTAGTTGATGTTGCAGTACCCATTAATCATTGTTAAAAAAAAAAAAAATCCGACCGACCGATAAATACTGTCACATCAACCCAATTGAAAAAGAGTATAGCATTTAGCATTACTCTTTTACCACCACTGTAAGACATTCTCATCCCTTAAATGGGTAAAATATTCATAATTAAGAAAAATGAAAGCTGACTAACCCACAAATGGTCTTCTTCTTCTTCTTTTTTGGGGGGGGGGGGGGAGGCGCGGGGTATGGTATGGAAGCTGGGTAAGACACATTTTGCTAGAATATATCACGATAATGTAGCACCCAGAAACATGCGTATAATTCAAATAATCTATAACTAATTAAAAGCCCAGAGTAAAGACTTTTGTGTAGTAAAGCAATGATACAGTTTTTTTTTTTTAATTGAATGGGGAAAAAAGGTTACAGGGGAAAGCAAGGATACAGTTGGATTCAAAATTAATGGAAGTTTACTTATAAAAAAAAAAATAATAATAATGGAAGCCTTTCTCCTCAAACACTATATAAAAAATGGGCAAGAAGCGCCATACAGATCAATTACTCCTTTTGAAGGCACATCAAATGTAGTTGCAGCCTTGCAGGATCACAGAAGTAGAGAGTGATTGAACTTGAGTCACATAGCTATTCACCTCCCATCAACTGCACAATAAATGTCAGCATCTCAAGAAAGAGTTCCGCTACTACGAAGTATCGTATTTTTTTAAGATTCCAACAAAAAAACCTTTTTCCCCCTTCTCTACCATCTTAAGAAAGAGAGAGAAAAAGGAAAAGAGAACAAGGCCAAATAGAAAGGGGGGATGGGAAAAGAAAAAAAAAAAAAAGGCACCCTGCATTAGCACAAAGTATTCAGATATTCACAAATTATTTCTTCCTTCGGAGATAATTTATTTAATGAAAAATTTTCATTCTTTGGGATCTTCTAGACCTACTAGCCTCAAGAGTTCTAGTAGTATAGCAGAGGCAGTAAAATCACTCTCAAGGACCAAAAGATCTTTTCTTTTTTTGGGGTGGGGAGCTGACCTAGCCTCCTAATGTCACACGGCCCGGGGGAGACAGAAGAGCTTGGTCGCACCCCATTCAAAGGGCAGTGCAACCGGGCCTTTCAAGTGGCCAGGTAGGACCGACCTATTGAACTCCAGTTCGAATGGGGTTCCAACCGGGTGGTATATGGAGTCCTGACAGAACCTGCCAGCTGGAACGCCGTTTGAACTGGACTTCCAGCCAGCAGGTTTGGAGTCCTGACAGAACCAACCAATTGCACTCCCGTTCGAACAGGGTTGCAACCGGCAATCCCTGGAGTCCTCCCAGCAAAAACAGAACGTGCATGAATCAAGGATTTCGACCAAAATGGAAAACTCTCGGTGAAAATCTCATGTTTATTGCCTTTCCTTATCAAATATTCTTTCCTAAAACTCTATTGCCACATACCATGTAGTGAAATTCTTTCGCTTTTAGTAGCTTACTTTCTTTTCAAATCAAAATGCTTTGTAACTATAAAGATGGCAGCACTGTACGTTATTGCTCACGTCTGAATCAAGAATACAATTGAGTTAGAGTTTTTTTATCATTTCTTTCAAGCTTTGGCTTGTTGTTCCTTCAAATATAAGACATTGTTCATTCTATTCTTTTATCTATCACTTCCACTACGTCAACTACAAAAGTTTGCAATCATGCAACCTCCTAGTTTCACATTGATTTGTAATTGCCCTCCTATCGTTCAAATTGATGCTAAAAGTAACCCTTCGGTATACATGTGCACAGCACATGGCTGTAGCATGTATCAAAATGTTGAATTTGTCCTCCAGTTATTACCCCATACACTTGAGCAACAAAGCCTATGAATTAATGAGGTCCAAGACACTATATCTTGTTTGATCATCTCATCAAAAACTCAACAACCATACACAGGATTCCTAGATTTCAAATAAGGATCAACCAATGAAACCCCATAAAGCTATAGCTGGATCTATATCATTCGTGATCACCTATACATGAATAGCTCTTCCCTCATTCAAAGACCCTTCTGAAGCACATGTATGTAATGTCGACTTCACACTTTTCAGTTTCTCAAGAAAGATAGAGAAAATAAAAATTAAAGTGGAAATAGACTAGGCATTGGAGAAGGTGAAGATGCTGGTGGGAGTGGACAGCAGGAGAACAACAAACTGCTGCACTAGAGGAGAACAGCCCCGCTGTGAGTGTTTGAGGAAATGTCTAAGAGAGGGGTAGAAAGTAAAAGAGAGTATCTGTTTTTGTGAAGTGAGGGTTTATGTGGATGTAGGGATGGGTAGTTTTGACTGAGATGGGGGGAGAGAGAAGCAATTGATCATTTTAGTGAGAGTGATAAGTGAAGGGTAAATGTATTTGACCCAAGCCACAGTCTCATGCTGGGTATATAATCATTAAAGTATTATTTTAAACACTAATTTGATCGTTCGGGGGCATTGCAAATTTTTCTAAGACAAAGGGGTTGGTTGTAAAGTTTTATAGTTTATAGATACATTACAAATGTCCGGATAATTTAGAATGGAAAAATATAATTAACCCATAGAAGAATCACTTCAAGGCAATGAACATCAATTACTTATCAAAAAAACTTCAAGGCAATGAATAATACCTTGAAGATATCCCCAAACACCCCTTGCAGGGGATTTCTACGCCGCACTCCATAGAACTTCTCAGCAATTTCATCTAGCAACTAAACCATAATCTTCATGTTAGAATTAACGCAAAGTTAGGCCAAAAGAATTTAGTATAAAGTAAACTAAAATCAAGCAAAGATGCCAATAGCTGAACGCACTCATAACTCAGACAATGAATAGGGCATAACTTTTTATATCTAGTAGGAGATGTATTCTTGACAATCAAGAAACTGGAATCAATAGAGAAAACTCACACCTCATTAAATGCAGGATCCCTTTCTATGCTTGTCTTGTAACTCGTTTTCAACATGTTAAAAAGAGGCAAAGCATCTCTCTGCAATCTGTATTGGAAAGAATATTTGGATTAATCAAGGATCCTCATACTAAACCTCTCTAAAATGACACAACCTGCCTTCACAAAAGATAGTGTCGAAACAAAAAGTACGGCCAATGTTGAGCACCAAATGTTTCACTTAAAGCTTGCTTGGCAGAAATAGTTGGAGCAGAAGCAGGACAAAGACTTGAAGTTTGAATGTTTGTCTCTCCAGTCATCACCATTTAAAGATCGAGGCACTACAGATTATGAATCAGGGATTCACATTCTGTTATCAATTTTGTTCCAGTGAGGACATAGTAAAAAAGCAATATCTATTTATTTCTTTTGTTATTCCACAAGTTTAGTAGTTCCCCACCAGAACACAATAATAGAGAAATTTCATGATTTCTCCAACCATTATATTCATATCTCAATTTTTATTTGTTAACTTATTTAAGTAGTATTTCTGTTTATCTCACTAATGAAACTTGATTTTTATTTATCTGACTTTTTCTTTTTGAGGAAGAGAGGTTAATAAAACAATTCTCATACTGAGCACACTATAAAAAAATGCCCAGCATTTGAATAATAGAGCCGTCATATCAACATACTCCAAACTGTACAGCGACCCTGCATTGCATGCCAAGTTCATTGAGCTGGCACTAAAGAATGCATCCATCCTCTGCAACTGGTACTAATACTAAATCGATATAAAAGAAAAATAAAATACAACTTACGTTTGCAAAAGATATATGATGAACTGGATCAGATCTGATTGGGGAAAGTCAAGCTGCTTAGATTCCACTTGTTTCTTTATCTCATCCATGAGATAGTTAGCATCTCTCAGATTACCCATAGATAAATACCTATCATGAAAAGAACAAAAATGCTTAGTAGGTTTTGAAACTCAGTACCTCATTGTGGAATTTAAAAAATAAACATGGAAAAGGGGCTCGCCAGGGGAGGAACTCAATATCGTGCAATTATAAATAAGTATATGAAGCATGCTTTCTTTAAGTATTTTCAAATTTTGAGCATCCTTCAAAAAGGAAATTAATGATACTAGTCAATCACAACTCAAGTATCTAGTTCTTGAGTGTTCTTACATTAAAATTGCCCGTGCAATGGCCAGATCATCTTCACCTGGATAACACTGCAAAGTTGAGAACTAAATTAATTGAATAAAAGACTATCCAACAAAAAAAAAAAAAGGAAATACTATGGTGAAGCTGATACAGATGGTAGCTTGCTCAAGAAATCCAATTATTAATTATAAGTTCTGTTAGATGGGCATATGGGTTTCAGCATGCATCACTTTGATGAATAACTCGAAATTTTTTATTTAAGAATAAGAAGACAATCCTGAAAGTATTAAGTAATTTCAACAATAAAATGTAATAGAATATTTAAAAAGTGAAACCAAATAATATAGCTGGGAAGCCACATCATGTTTCAACACAAAAAGTAGGGATGGTATAATCTTTTGTACCTCAGCATCTTAATAGTAATACTCATGAAAATGCAAGATAAAGAGTAATGACACTAACCTTTCCCATAAAATTTACTAGGACAGAAGCAAACTTCTTTTGGTTGTTTCCTCTAACAAAATGATACGATACTCTAGCCATGTCCTGCAAGGAAGCAGTGCATTGGTACATACTGAGCCACTGAAATGAAGGCCAAGACTACGCACGGACTAAAATGTACTTTCAGGTTTCATGCAACTATTAAAAGTATATTTCAATGGCATGACCTGACATTATTCTCTTCCTATGTGATAGATACAGTTTGAATTCTTGTGATTATGAGTCATGATATACATATGTGTGTGCATTTGATTGATTAAAATTCTAGATGAAGTTAGAAAATCTAATATAAATAGTGCATTTCATTATAAACAATATATATAATTTATTACAAATACAAAGTTGGTGAAGTTAAATTTATTACAAATAAAATTTAATTCATCTAACTAACTCAAATGATAAAATCTTAAACATAATTACGTAACTAATGATTACCATGGATTTATGAAAAATATAAACAATGGCAATGTTTAATTTATAAGGAATAAATAAATTAATTGAACAGTTTGTGAACAAGTTCAAGTTTGTTCGAGAAATGGATGAACCGAGTTCAAGCAAATTATCTAACTTGTTGATAAGCTCGAGTTCGGGCCCACTGCTATTCAAAACAAAATTAGAAGAATTAAGCTTAAACATTCAATACTCACCACGATTATAGCTCTATAGTTACCAATTAAAACCTTATCCTAGTACATGAAAATTCCCCATATACCCTTACCATACCACTGCAGGCTCCTTCATCCAGGAAAGACCTGCAATGGGACCCATGGGTTCCACTACGCTCGTTTGGCTATGCTTCACCCATGGGGCCTTAGAACTAGAGATTAGTGTAAATTCCCCATTTTGAATAGAAGCCCCTATCTCCAACAGTTTAAGACACCAATCCAAATCAGGAAAATTTATAGTGTTTCAATATACACAATTAACTCCCTCAATCCAAAGAACTGCTACAATGTAGAATTTTTTATTTTGTTTTGCATCTTCCCCAATATGCTTTTTTTATTATAATTCTTTCTAATAATTTTGTATGCATCTAGCACCTGTAATTGATAATAATACCCAGCTTAACATGTTTCACTTAACCTAATATTAAATATATTCTTTTTTTAGCTAAGTAAGCAAAATATCATAAAAAGCGCACAAGGCACAACCTAAGTACACAAGAACTAGAAGTATATAAGAGATATACCTAGCTAGAAAGAGAAAAAATGTCAAGAAAATTATAAAAAATTTTGAAAAAGAAAGACTTTAGTTGCACCACCGTCCTCTTACGGTATTCAAAACTTCTATTATTTTTTTCCCTCCAAAGACACAATAAAAGGCAGGACGAAACCATCTTCTAAATTGTTGCACTGCCGCACAACCCTTTCCAACAAACAAAAAGGTCTCTCACTCGACTAAGCATAACCCAAGCTAAGGCACTAGCAACCTTGCAATGGAGTAGAAGATGATCTACAAACTCCTCACTCCTCTTACGCATACAACACCAATCAACCACAATGACATGCCGCTTTCTTTCGTTATCCATGATAAGGATCTTCCCTAAGGCGGCCAACCAAACAAAAAACACCGCTCTCCGCTCTCATAGAAAGCTTATTTTGTCAAATACTCTTCCAAGAACAAGGATACTATAGAAAGATCTAATGTCAAACAACATCCTCTTGGAAGGGGTCCAACAAAGCTTGTCTTCACTTCCTCGTCTCAATCTAAAGGAGTACAAGAAGTTGAAAAACGAAATAAAGACATCCACGTCTCAATCGTGAGCCGCTCTAAGAAAGCTTACAGTCCACTAATGGGAGTCACTAGATAATTCCAAGTGATCTGCCACGGAATCATCCATCACGTTAGCGAGCAATAGTATACAAATTCAGGAAAGCTACTTTAAGGGCCTGAGAAAGCTTACATTCCACTACTGGGAGTCACTAGATAATTCCAAGTGATCAGCCACAGAATCATCCTTAACGCAAGCAAGCAATTGTATACAAATTCAGGAAAGCTACCTTAAGGGCCTGAACCCCACACCACACGTCGTGCCAGAATCTAATCTTTGAGCCATCTCCCACTTCAAACCTAGTATGAATGGGAAACTCCTCCCACCCTCCTAATATTTTTCTATAACCCCACCCCATGAGCTGCCATATTTAGAATATACTACGAATCTCCACAAGGCCTCTCAAAGAAATCTTATGGAGCTTAATAAAAAAAAAAGCTAGCAAAAAACTGTAAAGATCATAGTTAGACCCCAAAAAAGAAAGAAAAAAGGGAAAAATAAGGCTCTTAAATTATAGAGAAGCAGCAACAACCAG
This sequence comes from Betula pendula, assembly GCA_900184695.1. Taxonomy (NCBI): domain Eukaryota; kingdom Viridiplantae; phylum Streptophyta; class Magnoliopsida; order Fagales; family Betulaceae; genus Betula; species Betula pendula. Next base: position 23,366 of record FXXK01002367.1, on the reverse strand, counting down.
ATACTTCTTGAAGCCTACATTCTTGTCATCAAACCTACCACTTCAGGAGATTCAGAATATATATATTCAGCCAGCATAACATGTAATTCAGGAGATCCATTCCTACATGCTCCAAACTCCACAGACCACCTGAAAAACATTAGATGAATATTTAGGAATGCATTTTCCATGCTGAATGACAAACCCACAACTGACGCAAAAGCAATATGACAAGCTGGGTACAAAAGCAATAGGTTTTCAGATACATCCTACAGATAGTCCTCCAATTATGCTTTTCTGATAGATTTTTCCGGAGACAACCAGCACAAGATACGATATTGGCAGCTTTAATACATGAATTTCAAACCACATAAACTGCTACACCAACAAAGAGATTGGAGATAAAAATGGACATACTAACATCCACTAAAAGCACCCGAACAATTGCAAGAGTAAATATAACGATAAAGATCTTTTACAACCAAGAAAAAAAGTGTAGTCTCACTTTAGAGCAGCCTTTAAGAACGATGAGCAGCCCTCTACACGTGTCTTTGCTGCCCCAAGGGCTTCAGAAATTTGTTGCATTTCATCGTCATCTGGTAAGTGTTGTGGCAGAGGAATCTGAGGAAACATCTTGTAAATTTTCCTGACACAGCCTAACATAGACATTTTGTCATAATCACAAAGAAAGGCATGGATCAAAATGTTAATATGACCAGAAAAACATTGATGGTCATCTTAACATGTGATGTAACTATACAACCCAGTTAAATTACATAACTTCCCCAAGTTATAACACATGGAGAGAAAAATCAAAACCAAGTTAGCAGACCTGGCCCAGGGAGAGTTAATAAGCAAAAAATATAACATTAGAAGTAAGAACTGACCAAGAGTTTTCATGATCATTAAAAATTACATCACAGGGAAAGATAAGTGAACTGACCAAGGGTTTCATTGTCATAAGGCATTTTTGCTTTAACAAGTGTCTCCACAAACAACACAGCAAGCTCCGCCCCACAAGTAATCTGAAATGTTTTTCCAGTGTGTCAATGGAATAGATTCAAAAGATATGAACTATCATTTTATGACAAATCATGCACAATTCATTAAAATTTCATATATATATCTTCAAATATATGATTAAAGTAAACAGCATTAATAAGGATTTGGATAAATCCATAAACATCTGCCCAACTAGCCATCCACGGGCATACCTTTCTATTGGTGAAGATTGCGCTTCGTCCTTGGTCAATCCAAAATTTATATCCCAATGTTAGGCGCAATCATTTGCAACCCCATATCTAATTTATGTAAAGTTGTATATCAACTAATGGAAGATATACATGTAAGCAGCAACAAGATCTCAAACACTTAATATGCAAATGTAGAAAAATATAGTAATGGGATAAATGTTTGAGATCTTTATTTAGTGTCTTATAATTATCCGCATTGAGCATTGATAGTATCAAACACAATCCACAGCACTAGACATAAATAGAACCAATTATCATCTTAGGGATGCAAAATCAGTAGATCAGTACCCAGCCTGCATCCAATTCATTCATAGGTCGATTGTCAAATCCCATATCTGATATAATTATTATTTATAACACACAAAGTAGAGAAAAGTCAACTCGACAACATAGGAATATTGGACTATGAGGAGAAAAACCTGCTCATGTTTCAATTGGATGCATGCACCGGATTGAAGGATATCCAAGGCTTCAGAATTCCTCTGAGCAAACGCATATCTGAGACAAAGCATGCATGTTTCATCAGAGTGCATACCTTAGATTGAAATAAGAATAATTCCCTTATATGCTAATGAGAAGTGACAAGTGGGATTGACCTTTAAAGAATAAAGAAATTGAGTTCATAAAATGCTTATGTCAAATATGGTTTAGGGGGCGGGGTTAGGATAATGCGTATACCTCGCACTGATAGATTTGTACATTTGTTGAGCTCCGTAATAATTACCCTCTTCCACAAGTTTCTCTAATTTCTCGATATGCTGCATATAACAACAAAAAGAAGGTAGCATAATCAAAACTCACTATCTCTAATTCATTGAAACCCACTTTGACCAACAAAGTGGAACCCATGACAAGTCAAAACCCCAAATAAATATTAGATTACATTGTGGAACAAACATTATCAGTCCCAGAATCTTGCAACGAGTTTTTTTATGTGATATAAGACATTCAAACCACCCAACAAAATCTGGTCACGAATCTACACATATAACTGAGACTCACTGTCTTGCTTTCAATCCCATCAATTAAGCTTATGCTCCACTTCGTTGCTGATTAAAACCCCCAGCTATACAATACAAAATTTGATTTTGTTTTTCTGGTTGAAAAACGCATATATATAGACACAAAAATGAAAATAAGCTCAAAATGTCTCGGAGTCCAAGCAAAAAGTGCCACAAATCTATATAAGAAGATAAGCAAAGTCCAATCTGACAAAACGTAATGACCCAGTTCAATTATTGATCCAGAAAAAGAAAAGAAACTGTTTATACTAAAAGAAAACAAAATTGTAAATATCATGCTGCTTTTTGGAAATGAAAAAATTGTTAGAAAGAAAGGAAACAGAAATATATGAATCAAAGGGAACAAATAAACCAAATGGGTATAAATTTTTTAAGCGTATTCAATATCAGAAAAAACAGCAAACATGAAAACAGATTCAGATTTTGGGCTTTCTCGATGTTTCTTCCCTTGTCTTCCCAGCAACCAAAAACAGAGAATTAAAAAGCACACATGATGTAGTGGGTACCTCTTGAGCCGGAGGGAGGGTGCCTCTCTTGGGTCTCTCCCGCGACATGACCTCAGCGTGGGAAACTCCTCTTCTTTCTTCTTCGGTGGCAGAGATCCGCCTGATTCGATGAAGTTGGAACTTGAAAGTGAAAGACGCAGAGGCAGAGCGTTTTTTCGTGTCTTCACTCTACCAAGGTCTCTTCCTTGGAAGCCTCCATGTGTTGTTGGGACTTGGATACGTGCCACGGAAACAATTACGGCCAGAATCAGAGCAAAAAAAAAAAATAGCGAGAGAGAGGGGTAAGGATTGGATTGAGATTGCGATTTTTACAAATGCAATGTGGTTGAGAATGAGGTAAAATTGCAATTTAATTTTTAAAAATATATTTTCTTAGTTTTGATTTGAAAATCGAAATTTTTTTTCGTTTTCAAACAGTAATGTTTTAAAAATAGACTGTAAAACGATATATTTTTTATAATTTAATTTAAAATCACTCTTTTTATTTGGGAAATTACAAAGCCGAATGGACTTTAAATCAAAAATTAAGGAGTACTTTCTAAATTTGAACAAATGTAAACAACTTACCTTTTCTATGTAAAAACCCATGGACAATGATCCGCTCCCAGCTTTCCCTAATCATCGGTTTAGGAACGTGTTAAAATGGCATTAAAAAGAAAAAGGCTAAATATTAGAATTCACACAATATGTGAAAGGTGGGTCTAACTCAACTCTAAAAGATGTCTTGAGGAGTGAGGTATGACACAACCTTATAAGGAGCATATTAACTAGTTTATCTAGCAATGTGGGGCTTCTAACACACTCCCTCACGTATGGCAGGCCGTTTTCACGTGTTGGTTTGGATGTCCTCCCGCCACACATGAGGGGACGTGTTGGAAGTCCCACATTGCTAGGAAAACTAGTGCATGTGCTCTTTATAAGATTGTGGCATCCATCACTCTTTAAGGCGTCTTTTAAAGTTGAGTTAGACACACCTTTCACATATTGTGTGTCTTTTAAAGTTGAGTTAGGCACACCTTTCACATATTGATACCATATTAGAATTCACACAATATGTGAAAGGTGTGTCTAACTCAACTTTAAAAGACGCCTTGAAGAGTGAGGGATGCCACAACCTTATAAAGAGCACATGCACTAATTTCTCTAGCAATGTGGGACTTCCAACACGCCTCCTCACGTGTGGCGGAAGAACATCCAAGCTAACACGTGAAAACGGGTAACGGTGAGGCCACAAACTAGAAATCTTGTTATGATACCATATTAGAATTCACACAATATGTGAAAAGTGAGTCTAACTCAACTCCAAAAGATGCATTGAGGAGTGAGGGATGCCACAACCTTATAAGGAGAACATTGACTAATTTTTCTAGTAATATGAAACTTCCAACACTAAAACCTACATTTTTATCTAATAAACTATTAAACAATGTTTGATGTGACCGTTTCAACTAATATTTATATTCATCATTATTAAAAAGAAAATTAAAATTATTATGTCCGTAGAGTAATTATAAAATAAAAATGTACTTTCTAACTATACTCGTTAAAATAGACAAAGTTTTATCCACAAAATCCTAGTAGAAAATTCTCCTTATATTTGGGCGGAGGAGAGGGAATCTCTCCCTCCTCCCCCCTCTCCCTTAATCCTCCCTTCCTCCTTCTTCCTCCCCTTCTTGCTGTTTCAGAGATAATAGTTGTTTCTCTTGATGCTTTTTCCTCCTCTTTGAAGGATTTATCAACATTTTTGGAAGTGTTTTCTTAGCATTGCAATTTTTATCGATTCCATTTTCATCACTAGTTAGCCAGATTCTACCTCCTCCTGCCATTCATGGCCCCAGATATTCTTTTTGGAATTTTTGATTTTGGTTTTTCAAAACTAGATCTGAAAATTTTAAAGAACTCCACCATCTCACACGCTCTTTTACTGTGTTCCTGAGTTATTCTACCTCCTTCTGTCGCTAGCTGTGCCCTTGTCAGTCGGTGGATCTGCTGGGTATATTTTTTTTTTCCTGTTACTGTTGTCCTGACCTTTATAGTCGAGAATGAGTAGTTTCGGTATGAGAGGTTATCTCTCATAACCAAATTAATAAAAATTAGTGTAAAATTGGCCTACCTATGTTGTAGATCTAATTTGTTCGAAACAAATCTGTTATTTTTTTGGTGTTCTACATGGGTATGTGAAAGATGATGTCATAGTTAAGTTTATCTGTTATATGATTATGTAAGTTTATAGCTTCGTGCTATAGTTATTTGTGCTTTTTACTATTTATAGTAGCTTAAACTTATAATTTATAAGAGCATTTTGTTCATCTGTTATCAATAAATAATTAAAGATTCACACTAAAAATAAAATAAATAAATAAACAAAATTTTAGGTCGAGATAGCTTACCCTTTTTTTAGAAATGAGAGACTTGCGGGCTAGGCTGCTACTTTTATTTTACTTATACGATGTTTTTTGTTTTTAATTAATTTGATTAATATTTAATACGTGAAATTATTTTTAATGAAAATTTAATTGTAATAACTCATGATGGTACATGCTGAAATATATACCTGTGCGAGTAAAAAAAAATAAAATTCATGTTAAAAGATGTCATAAATATAAGATAATTGAGTTTTAAGCTTATCTTCTCAAGTCTTTTTACCAAGTAAAATCATAACATAAGATATTTATTTGAGAGAGAAGCCGTGTAGATTTTATATTTGGGAAATATTTGACTATTATAATTCTCTTACAAATTTTATGTGATAATTCATATTTTATAGAAATAAGTGTCACGCGATAAGTTCCACATAAATTACTATATATGTTTATAAACGTGATAAATATCATAATAACTTATACATAATAATTTATATTTTAATGACTAATATGATAATTAGTAAATGACATGTAAATTGTTTTCTTAATTTATAAGAATCTTATGGCCTGTTTGGGATTGCGTTGAGAACTAGAGCTTTTAAAGTCAAAAAAACTTTTTAGCAAAAGCTTCATTTTTAAGTTTTTCCCAAAAGTATGTTTTGACAATTTTTAGAGTAAAAAATTAAAAAAGTATTTTTAGAATTTTTTCCAAACACACCAATTTTTTTGTTTAATACAACTTTTTAAATACTAAAAATACTTTTTAAATTCTCTAACGTAATTTCAAACATGCCCTTAATAAGAACACTTTCATTGGCCCACGGTTACTTTCTCCTTTTTAGCTAAAGTGGGCCAACTGGCCGAGTGGCTAACCAATTTACAAAACAAGCCCCTCTATCCTATTATGCAAACAAAATAAAAAATGCGTTCTTATTTGTGCAACCCATTATTATTATTATTATTATTATTATTTATTTTTTCTATTCCAACCCATTATTTGTTTATTCGTTTCTCTTTATCTCTCTTTCTTTATTTCTTTTCATTTTCCTTCTTCCTCTTTTTCATTTCTTCTTTCCCACTAACGAAATTTCTGCCTCTCCCGCCTCTATCTCTCTCAGTAACTGTGGAAATTTACTGGAAGTTCTCATCCTCTCTCTTAGTCGCTCAAACCAGGAAGAGAAACGCTCAAGGTAACCTTCTCACTCTCTCTTGTTTTCTCTCTATGTCGTTACTGTCTTCCGCTTAAATATGGTTTCTCTCTTCTCTGTTTTTGGCATGTAATTTAGCTGACATTCTGTTGATTGGCTTTTGCTTTTGTATTTTTGGGGGTTTTTGGGCATCATCGGTGCCTTGCGTTTGCGATTTTTATGTTTTTGTGATTGCGATTTCTGGGCAGGAAAGAGAAACCCTAATTATGATTGCGGTTTTTGGGGTTCTTGACTGCTTTGTGGGCATTTTTGTGTTTGCGATTTCTTTTTACGTCTTTCCAAAAATTAATGAGATTGTTTGGTTATGGGTTTGGGTTTGAGAACTTTATTCTTAATGTAGAAGTGTTTACGGGTTAGTATGTAGAACCATTTACCACTCTACTTAATAGTTCTCGAGAACTTTATTCTTAATGTAGAAGTCTTTAGAACTTCATTCTTAATCACGACCATTGAGTACTTACGAAAAAATAGGACCTCACTTTGAAATGTTGGGTTTCTCAGGAGAGGAGAAATTTCCCTTTCTAAAAGGAATAAATTTCATTTTGACACTGCTAACATAAATGAGGGAGCTAAGTTTATCTATCAGCAAGAATTGCAAAGAAAACCAATTCAATTTTCGAAAGCAGAAACTCAGTTATAATGAAAATCAAGGTTTCTACTCCTGTTTCAAGGACTCATGTTTTGATTCTATTAGAGCATTGGTAGCAGCTTCTTTAAAACCCATTTTATTCCTTACATGTAGGAAAAACTCTTAAAAACCCTCATGAAACGAACTCCCTTGATGTTCCCAAAACCAAGGGAACACCAAGGAGCCAAGAGTGCTACCCTAATCTAGGGTAGCACTTTTACTTCTGTTCACATTATTTTAATATAAAAAAATATTTATCTTTCCTCTCTTTCTCATAACATTTATTTGAAAGAATAACCCATGAATAGGGGTGTGCAAGTTCACCGCTTACCGCGTACCGACCGAGTTTCGACCGCCTACCGCCCACTGGCGGTCGGTAGGCGGAAGAAAAAAATTTCTTTCGACATTTGTCGGTCGGTAGGCGAAAATGGTTTTGTACCAACCGCCTATCAACTTTAACCGATATTCACATTCTCATAATCAATATAATTGGAAATGAGAAAAATTCACATTTTGAGAAATCTAATCATGTTGTGCCACATCACTTTGTAAGAGTCTTTTTGTAAAAAAATATTAAAGTATTTTATGATGTCACTATGAAAATGTAAATGACCGACTTAATAAGTTTGTGAATGTTGATTATGAGAATGTAAATTTGAAACAAGTTTTTATATTATTGGGCCATATTATATTTTGAAAATATCCATAATTTTTGAAAATTGCCATAATAGAAACCCTATTTTTCGACCCAAAAAACGCATAAGCTGTAAGGCCATAACCTAAAAATTGGCCCAAAAAGTGCATGGGCTACCCCAGCTGAACTAGAAACTTGATCCGATTTAACCGACATTTCCGACCGTCATTACCGACTTTTTGTCGGTAATGTCGGTAGGCGAAACAAGCCCACATGCGGTAAAGTCGGTACAATTTCCGACTTTACCGACTGTAATTTGGCGAAAGGCGAAAATGCTATTTTCGACACCGACTTAACCGACGAACACCCCTACCCATGAATACAAATCAAATGCAAGTGAACTGATGAATATGGCTTGCTATCACATCACATATATGCTCCTTTCAGCATACTTGATAACAAATCACACTTTATAAAAAAAGAATCATGTGACAGATGGACCCTTGAACCGACTGACATTAGATTCTTTACGTCCCAATTTCCCAACTAGGCTTGATTTCTATCCCACGTAACACACAGCAATTGGGTCCATAATTCCCATTCAGTCCCATCTTTGGGCTTTGCTCCCTCTCTCTCTCGTTGAAAAGGAACTCTCCAGTCTCCAGGTACCATTTTTCTTAATTTCAATTGAATTATTGAAGGGTTTTGAATCTTGATTTCCTCGGGTATGAATCGAAGCAGGAGGAAAAAATCCAGCAATTTTTTTTTCAGTACATTTTCTGATCAACTTAAGTATCATCAGGGTTTAACTGAATGAAAGTGGAAACTGTGATGCAGGAAGGAGAAGCAAGGCTTGTTGGAGATGACCTCCGAAGCATTGCAAGCTGCCAAGGCGTATCGGTGGCTTCTCAAGGCTGTGAAGAAGCACATTGCTCAGGAAGACAGCAAGAGGCGCTTCAAGGAATATGTGACCGAGGAGTTCCGCAAGAACTGCACTCTATCGGACCTCTCCTCTATTCGGCACAAAATCCAGCTTGCCAATGACTACACCTTTTTACTCAATAGCGTCCACCATCACCAGGCACTGCTCAATTTTCATCCCTTCAATACAATAGCTTTTCCCTTTTTCCATTTTGAAAAAGAGGAATTTTGAATTTTGATTTGGTATAGCGTAGGATTTGAACTGAATAAATTTCTTATTGAACATGTTGTGAATTCACTTTTAAGGGTTAGTGTGAAAGTGAGCTATATGGGTTATCTTCTACTTGCTTTGTATAGGGCTATATGGGTTCAGTTTTGTCTGCTTAATAAATGGAAGAAATTGTGACATAATTTTTCCCTATTTTTGCTCTAATGTTTGAATCGGTAATGATTGTGGCAGGAACTACTGTTCTCATACAACATTGCTGTGGATAGGTCTGAGGAAATGAAAAGAATACTTGGAAAATCTGCTGCAAGCGTGGGTCTTCAGCTTCCGGAGGTTTATCAGCCTTGATGGTTGGGTTTTTGTTTTACTTTTGTCTTATTTTTCATGCCTTTCATATTTACCATTTTGTGGAGAAATAGTTGCCTTTGGTGAACTATGATTTCTTTGTCTTATGTTTAACTCATTTCCTGCCAACAGAGTTGAACCTAAGGTTTTGTTACTGCACTGTTTTCTCATCTTAATAAAAAGAAGCTCAGTTGTGTTGGTTGAGCATATAAAGTGTATCAATGGAAAATAGGGAGAGAGATCATAAAATTTTACTTTGTAGTTCTTGAAGTTCATAGTGGAAGAAACCATCCCCATTATGATGTTTTATATGATACTTCCAATTGTTAATGGATTCTCAGTAACCCAATGATAAAGTTAATTTTCTAGTGAGGGTTCCCATCTTGTGTAAATTTTCCAGGCTACAGTTTTGCAGGGAGCCTGTTGTTTGATTCTGTTTTAAGAGGCCATCATGAAATCACTCCTCCTTAAATCCAGGTATCTGTTTGAAATTGCAACTGTCTCTTGCTGTCATTTCCGTCTGCTTGTTTTTCATTTGCCTTTCATTTCTGGTAGGTGAAGCTTTTGAGGAAAAAAAAAAAATTGTCACAACATATGACTACAATTTTGAGAACTAAATCAGCAGGGTAGTTTTAGTCATCATCTAAATGAATATGATATATAATTTTTTGAGGGATCTTGGGATTGCCTTGGCTAACAAACTACCTCTTTGTATTATCAGCTCCTTCTGGTTGGTGTTTTTGAATATGAAGATTATCTGCAATTTCAGCTTGTATTTACAGATGATGATATCATATTCCTAGCACCAGAATAGGGAAGTGATGGTATAATAAATCACATATAGAATGTGGCTTTTTATGTTTACTGGTTGAGCAGAGGCTTAAAACATTTAAATTTTCATCTAAAGAAATGGATCATAGTTTTGGCTTCTGTAAGGAAGCTTCAAACTAAATGTAGAATTGGCTTGGGTTGGAGTAAGATCGGTAGACAATAATGCACAATAATGTTGTCGTTTCTGTAGTATTGGCTTGTAGCCAACTTTTTCTGGGAAATTCCTTCCGCACAGGGATGTCAAGGTGAGAATATGTAATTTCTGTTTTATCACCACTTCGTATTTTGTTCTTTTTTATTGTGCTTTTTTTTCTTTTTTTCTTTTTCCGACATTTTGCTCTTGATGGTCTGGTAGCTAATGTTTCTCCCACATCAAGAACTTGTGCAAAGAGCGTTGACAGAGAGCAACACTATGACAAACATGCAAATGATCCATAAAACTTATTTCTTTGAAACTCTTTCAAATTTGAGGTGAAGCCTTTGCCCCAATATTCCCACCCATGTTATGATCCCCTTGGATAGTATGCTTGCAGAGCGTGTTTTTGCAGAATTCTATGAGTGGCAGGTATTTGAGATGTCATGTGGGTTTGTTAAATTCGGTAGACAGGTGTTTGATAGAATGCCAAAGCGGGATATGCGCAATCTAAAATGCCTGCTAGAGACTTATCTTGGAACACAATGATTGATGGGTGCGTAAAGCATGGCAAGATGGAAGATGCCTCTCATTTGTTTAATCAGATACCAAAACAGGAGATGGTTAGTTGGGCAAATGCAATTCATGGGTATGCAAAATTAGGTAGTATTGATATGTTTATGTTGCTAGAAGTTTATTTGATGGAATCTCATAAAGAGATGATGTTGCTTTTAGTGCTTTGATGTCTGGGCCGTCTGGCTATGTTCCAAAATTATTGCTTGTAATGTTTGACGGGCAACAAGATTGCCATTGAACAACAAAATTAACATACGACCTTTTTAGCAACATATGAACTTGCTTGAAGTTCAGGCAATTATTGTGCATCCAGAGAGCAATTCCGACAGAAATCCTTCCTTTATGTCTGCACAGTTGCGGGTCTGTTTGTTAAACCGTTTTTAAGGTCATTCTTTTACCTTTTTGAAAAAGGAAAAAAAAATTAAAAAAGAAAAATAAAATGCCAATAGCTGCCTTCAGTGAATTCAAAAGAAATGACAACATTATCGGTCAATTATTTGCTTATCAAGCCCAATGTTAAAGTTTTGTTTTGTTTTGTTTTTTTTTTTTGTTGTTACTGACAAATCATCAACGCCATTTAAAATAAGGAAAATTTCATAAAGTCTTTTTAAATTTTTAACGGTTTTGAAATACTTTTAATGTTTAAAAACTCCTATTTTAAGCTACTAAACTTTTAATTCATTTTATTTTACTTTTCTCCCTCTGTGAAGATTTTTTGCTAAATTCTGACGAAGGGGTGCTAAATTTTTTAAAATACTCATTATTTTTGTAAGAAAATAATGAAATAATTGTAAGAATTTAAGCGTTGGTTAAAATTTAACGGAATTTACAAACGCCTAAATTTTTGAATTTTTTAAAAAAAAATCAAAAATCGAAAATATTTTGAAATTTTTTTTTTAAAAAATTTAAAACTCATTTAACCACAATCTTTATATAACATTAACTCATTCTTTTCTCCGCTCAAAAATATTTGCCAAACAACTTTATCATCTTTACCCAAAGAAAAGAACGGGTTGTTATTAAAAATGCAGGCAAATCTTGCCCTTTACATTAAATGCTACTGTTTCTTTTGAGGCTCACTATAAAATTCAATGCACCTGTTTCTATTTCTGATATATATATATAATTTGTTTTGTAGTCACTAGTCATAAATCATCACTTTTTTTTTAAAAAAAAATTAAGTCATCAACGCCATATAAAATATCGTAGGCAGTGCGTTTGATCTACGGCATCACACAATTTCTTTATTCTTCTTCAGGAGCGCCGACCGAATCATTGAGACTCTGTGCTCACTGGCCGGCAAAGAGATGAGACTGCTCTGGGGTGTGGAAGATGAGATTGAAAGCCTGAGAATCACCGTTTCAACGATCAAAGCCGTGCTTCTGGATGCGGAGAAGAAACAGGATCAAAACCATGCTGTCAGAGATTGGCTGGGAAAGCTAAACGAAGCCATTTTTTATGCCGATGACTTGCTGGATGCTATTTCCACTGAAGCTCTACGAAGGGAAATAAGGACTATGGAGAAGAAGGCAAAACAGGTACGCATGTTCTTTTCCAGATCAGACCAGCTTGCCTTTCGTCTTAGAATCGGCCATAAGATTAAGGCGATTAGAAAGAGATTAGATGCCATTGACGCCGATAGGGAGAGATTTCACTTGGAGGTACGCCATGTGGAGACACGAGTCGGAAACAGGGAGAGGGATAATACCCATTCTCTTGTACGTGTGGAAGAAGTTGTTGGTCGAGAGGAGGATAAGAAGGCAGTTATAGACTGTCTGATGGACTCCAATTTTGAAGAAAATGTTTCAATCCTTCCAATTGTTGGGATGGGTGGATTAGGAAAGACTGCACTTGCTCAACTCATATCCAATGATGAGCAAATTGAAAAGCATTTTGAGCTAAGAATGTGGGTGTGCGTATCTGATAGCTTTGATGTTAAAAATGTTGTTGAAAAAATCTTAGAATCTGCAACGAACACGAAACAGAGTGGTTGTCTTTTAAGAGCAATGAACTCTCAAAAATATCTCAGAAAGAAAACGACATCTTACCAACTTTGAAGCTCAGTTATGATTAACTTCCTTCACATTTGAAGCACTGCTTTGCTTATTGTAGTTTGTTTCCAAAGGATTATGAGATTGATAAATCAACACTGGTTAAGCTTTGGATAGCACAGGGTTTGTCAAGTTATCAAATCAAAACCAATGCTTGGAAGATGCTGGTAATGAGTATTTTATTGATTTACTCTGGACATCGTTCTTTCCAGAAGCTGAAATGGGTAAGTTTGGTAATGTAATTCGATGCAAAATGCATGACCTCATGCATGATCTTGCCATATTGGTGGTAGGATCGTCAATCACCACATTAGTTGATAAGCAGAGAAACATTGATGAGAAAACTCGTCATGTATCATTTCTCGATTACTATAAATCTTCATTGTGTAAAGCAAGTAGGATATGGACATTTCTTTTTGGTGTTAGGGCTGAGATTGATTGTGATGCAATTTTTTCAAGTTCCAAGTTCTTGCGCGTGTTGGATTTGCACGGGAGAGATCTTCATTTTCTGCCAAGCTCTATTGGGAAGTTGAAGCATTTAAGATATCTTGATCTTTCTTGGAACTTCGAACTCAAGAAGCTGCCTGATTCTATAACCAGGCTGCTGAATTTGCAAACACTAAGACTCTCCAATTGTGTGTCACTCAAAGAATTGCCAAGAGGCATTAAAAGATTAGTCTACCTCAGACATCTTGAGACAGATGAATGTTATGATTTGACTTATATGCCACGTGGATTGGGGCAACTGACAAATCTTTAGACGTTATCAAGTTTTGTGGTCCACTCGGGTTCTCACTACAAGCATAGTGGTGGTTTACAAGAACTGAATGGACTAAATACGCTGGGAGGAGAGTTGGTGATTTTTGGTTTGAGACATGGGAAAGGTGTTGGGTCAGAATATAAAGCTGCAAATCTAAAGGAGAAACAACATCTTCATGCTTTGGGTTTATGCTGGAGTGATGAAGGAGATGTCAATGATTCGGATGTTGCTAATGATGAACCATCATTGGAAGGCTTCCAACCGCACCCAAATCTGAAACAACTTCGTTTATTATACTACCGAGGTTCAAGGATTTCAAGTTGGCTTTTGTTACTCACAAATCTTGTTAGATTTGAATTATGGATGTGTAAGAAATGCCAATATCTACCACCATTGAGTCAACTTCCTTCTCTCAAGTTTCTTGATCTTAAAAATATGGGGGCTATGCAGTACTTATCAGATGGTGATGATGGCAATGAGTTCTCTTCTTCATCAATGCCAGTACCATTTTTCCCATCCCTTAAGGAAATCCAACTCTGTGATTGCCCTAATCTCAAGGGGTGGTGGAGGAGAGGGGATTCTTCTATGGAGGTGAATAGTGATAATTTCGTTGAAATAACAACGGTAACATCGATGACAGAGCATCATTTACTCCTGTCATTTCCTTGTCTTTCAACATTATCCTTCAAGAATTGCCCTATGTTAACTTCCATGTCAATGTTTCCACATCTTGAAAGAGAGTTGGACCTAGACAATGCTAGCTCGAAGCCACTGCAACAAACAATGATGATGAATATGGCAGCACCGCAAAGCCCAACGTCAACAACAGCAGCCTCCACTTCATCCACTCCTCTCTCAAAATTGAAGTATATACAACTGAGTTCCATTGCGGATCTAGAAACTCTGCCGCTACAAAACCTCACTTCTCTCTAGTCTTTGAACATATCTGATTGCCATAGATTAAAGTCTCTCTCTCCAAGTATACAACATCTTATTGCCCTTCAAGTCTCGGATCTCGAGGATTGTCTTGGGCTTAAGCTAGCCAAAGATGAGGATTGGATGCAATGGAAAGGCCTTACGAGCCTCCTCTCTCTTCGCTTCTCAAGACTTCCAAAATTGTTGTCTCTCCCCTCGGGGCTTCAACATGCTACCGCTCTACAAAAGCTCAAGATTTCAGATTGTGTAAGCTTGACAGCTATTCCAGAGTGGATCCACAACTACAAATCACTTCAAGTGCTTGAAATTCATGGATGCTTGAGTTTGGCATCACTGCCTGAAGGGATGCGTAGGCTTAAGCACCCATACATGTTCGACTAATTTAGGTATATTACTCGTCATTATATCTTAATCCTCCATAGAACTTGAAGTACCTACCTTCTTCACCGTCATTTTCTTCATTTTTCTCTCTCAGAATTTCTTGGTTCTTAACTTTCAGAGGCTGAAGCAGCAACCACTTGAAGTATAGCGGAATGACTTTCAAAAATGTAGGGCACTGCATCCATGATTCTTCACATATCAGGAGAAACAGTTAGTTGTTCTTGTTGATAATGTTGTAGATGCCAAATGAAAGAGGCATAGGAGAGCGAGAGAATGGCTTACATTGCTGGGTTCTTGGAGCTTGAGCCTTGCTTGGTAAGCTTCTGTTTCCTATTATTAACTACTACTAGTACTTAATTTTTTGTACTGTCTTTCATTTTATATGGAAATATTTGGTTTGGTTTCTAGTGTTTGTTTTGATAGCTCTACTGTTGTTTTAAGATAGCATGAATATGGCTTGCTGTTTCTGTGGAATTCAACCCCGCTATGGTACATTTAATAGTGGGATCAAGAACAAGAGAAAACACCCATCAAGAACAAGAAAAAAGAGAACAGAAATCTGCATAGTTAGAGACACAGGATAAAGCGGTAGCAAAGCTCTGCTCAAATAAGATTTTGGTAAGACAGGTCTGTAGAACCGCGATCATTCTCTCTTAATCATTAAAGCTTCAAGCGTTTCTTTCTCCCCATATGCACCGGAATAAGAAGGAATTGCATTCCAAACAATAATGTTGTTATTCCTTCTATGTACGTGTCATCAAAATTATTTATATTTTTAGGCTTAAAATTTAAGCTTGGTTGTTATCAAAATTAGATGCTGTGATGAGACATTACAACTTTATTCTTTGAAACACTTTTAAATTTTGAGGTGAATTCTTTGCCCCAATATTTCTCCCACGTTATGATCCCCTTGGATAGTATATGCTTGCAGAGCCTGTAATGCTCTACCATCATAGATGTGGGTTTTTGCAGAATTCTATGATTGGCTGGTATTTGAGATGTCGGTTTGCTAAATTTGCTAGGCAAGTGTTTGATAGAATGTCAAAGCAGGACATGCGCAATCTAAAGATGGGCTTAATGTTGCATGGGATTTATTTTCGAAATATTTAAGTTATATGTTACTATCATGTTGATTAATGATGCAGATTCACTGTGATCCACCAGAAATGAATGAAAAAAGAATTAGCTATATTCTTGATCAAATAAAGTACTTTATTCAAAATCATTAAGAACTAACAATCAAGAGGTAAGAGTCAGAAAGCAAGCGGAGTTAGTTCTACCAAAAGATTTGCCATTAAACCCGCCATGCTATATACCGTGCATGGATACAAAGGATAAACCATTTGTCTACTTCCTCGAACACAAAAAATAGGGAAAATAAGCTCCAATCTTAGCCATCGACTATGAAGGCCTTTTATGTAGTTAAGATAAGATCAAGGACGGAATCAGGTGGTCGGGGACGGGGTCATGGCTTCTCAGTTTTGCATTTTTTTTTCTTTAAAATATGTACATATAGTTAGGAGTAATGTTATTATTCACACCAATGTCATATTCCTTAACAGACGTGACTTATTTTAAGTAATTATTCATGTCAGTTTCTTAAAAAAAAAATATATATAAGCCACTTAAATACACTATATTAATGACTTAATAAATAAGTGTGAACAATAATATTACTTTATAGTTAAATATATATATTTTGACTTAAAATTTTAGCTGGTTTGTTATCAAAATTAGACTTAGTTTTTTATTCATACTTTGGGCTGCGAGAAGAAATCTTTGTTTCGTTTTTGGATAAGATTGAGCTACAATCGTGCATACCTTTGCAATTTTGCAATGATGGGCATTTTTTTTTTTTTGTAAGTAATGACGGACATATTAGTTAAAGTATAATACTATTTTTTTCCACTCATTTATTATAACTATGTCATCCTGTCTAACACAATATATTTTAAATAATTTTTTATATATAAGAGTAATGTTAGAAACTAAAAAAATAAATATATAAAAGTATTTCAAAAAAGAAAAACATTTAAAACACGTTATATTAGCTAATATCATTTACAAATAAGTATGTATATATATATTAGAGTAAATTCTGGTAGATCAAGAATTTGACATTTTGTAATACGAGTAAAAAGAAAACGACAACAAAAGTAGACAAAAGTAAAATGTAGGAAAGGGAAAGTCTTGTGCATCGACCCAAGTATCAACTTGGTGTCCTTCTACTGTTTAAAAATTATTTTTTAATATAAAGCTGGCCCACGTATCTTCCAATCTGACGAAGCATCATCCCTCTTTTTTAAAATTTGAAAATGGTTAACCCAACATGGGTTAACCGTACCTTTAAAAAAAAAAATTCAAATTAAAAATTGTAAGAGCTGAGGTTAAAAAAAAAACCTTGGTACAAAAAAAAATAATAATAATAAAAAAATTCAAAATTTTCCTGGGCTGTGAACATTCAATGCGGGTTAAAAAAAAAAAATTAGAGTGACAAAGAAGCTTGTTCACTCAGCCATTCTAAATGGCGTTCGACCGATAACTTTTTTAAGACAGAGCCCCGTTCACTCAGCCGTTTTAAATAGCGTTCGACCGAGACTTTTTATTGAGTTACAGAGAAGCTCGTTCACTCAGCCGTTCCAATTGGCGTTCGACCGAGACTTTTTTTAATAGTCACATAGAAGGTCGTTCACTCAGTCGTTCCAAACGGTGTTCGACTGAGACATTTTTTAAGAGTCACAGAGACGGTCGTTCACTTAGCCGTTCCAAACGGCGTTCGACCGAGGCATTTTTTAAGAGTTCACAAAAATGGTCGTTCACTTAGCCATTCCAAACGGCGTTCCGCCGCCGAGGCATTTTTTAAGAGTCACAGAGACGGTCGTTTAAACGGTTGAGTGAACGAGACATTTTTTAAAGAGTCACAAGAGAAGGTCGTTCACTCAGCTGTTCCAAATTCGTCGACCCAGACATTTTTTAAACTCACAGAGAAAGTCGTTCACTCAGCCGTTTCCAAAACCGCTGAGTGAACGAGACATTTTTTAAAAGTCACAGAGAAGGTCGTTCACTCAGCCGTTCCAAACCTCGTTCGATCGAGACATCTTTTAAGAGTCATAGAGAAGGTCGTTCACTCAGCGTTCCAAACGGCTTTCGACCGAGACATTTTTTATTGCAACATAGAAAAGCCCGTTCACTCAGCCGTTCCAAAATCCGTTCGACCGACAAGCCTTCAGAGGCCTTATTTCAGCTTTTTAAGAAGACATAGTTTTGGGTTAACAGTCTTAAAAAATACAAAATACAAAAATTTAAATTTAAATTTTATGCACTGAACTATTTGGGTTCAAAGAAAAAAAAAAGGATCAAAGTACATGGGTCCTCTCTCCCTCATACAAATTGGGTTAACCAGCTCTTAAGGAAAAAAAAATGAAAGATTTGAACTTGTCATGAAAAAACCTGTTTACAGCTTCCGTTATGCACTGAACAAATAATCTAATATTGACTTATTTAATCTCTTTTTTTCCTCCTAACAGAAGTTTGAATCATTAGAACGTCTGTTATATTGAAAACTCAACTTCTTCATATCCTAAAACTTGTTCTCCCTTGCATTTAAGTAAATTACTAGTATTTGAAATATCTTTTTTTTTTTTTTTTTTAAAGAGCTGCAAAAAAATTATTAGAGGTCAGCCCTGTGCAATAAGCACTCCTAGTAATTGGAACCTGATAAGAGCATGGTATGAAAACTAGTAAGGCAAAAACATCTAAAGTAATTCTTATTAACAAAAAAAGAATACTATAAAATGAACTGTACCATAAAGCATTTTTGGAGATGTCATCAAAGCATAAATCAAAATGATCCATTTAGCATCTCAGGCGGAGGAAAAGAAATGAGAATTTACAGTGCTGGTAGCAACTGAAGCGAGAATCAATATCTTACATAAAATCCTCTAGGTGATTTCAACCTACTCAAAAATATAATATATAATTATCATACATCAAAAGAAAATGTCTGCTACAAAATTAAAGACACACGTGTCACAAGTTAAGATGACATGTTTTTCAGTATATATATGATGTTCTCTCTTTCTATGAACTAGCAAGGATAACATTCTTGTGTCTGCTGTAAGAGACTAAAACCCAGCTCAGAACATTACACGTACAAGCTAAAAAACGTAGGAATGATGATGATAACCATTCAAAAGCCTTCCTTCCTTCTCTTTCATATTCTCTTGCTTTTCTTTCTTCCATTGAAAATCACATCATCATCACTAACAAC
>FXXK01002366.1:0-35124 GCA_900184695.1 Betula pendula | reverse complement strand
CAAGACTTTTGTTAGAATTATCTAAACCTTCATAAAATGCTTGTACCTGATCTTCTTGGGATAAGTTGTGATGTGGACATTTGATAAGTAGCTCATTGAAATGCTCCCATGCCTCGAAGAAAAGGTCTCCATCTTTTTGTTGGAAGGTCTGAATCTCCCTCCTCAATTGCCTAGTCCTTTGGGCTGGGAAGAATTTCTTTAAAAATTTTGTGGCCAACTCCTCCCAATTGCTAATAGAACCTGCAGCCAAAGAGTTCAACCACAACTTAGCATTGTCTTTTAATGAAAAAGGAAAGAGAATTAACCTGATATGCTCTGGAGTTAAGCCATGAATGTTTTGAGTCTTGCAAAGATCAAAGAAATCTCTTATGTGCAAGTATGGATCCTCGGAGGGTGTGCCTCTAAAATGTGGCAGCATGTTGAGCAAATGAGGAGATAAATTGAAGCTGCCTTGTGCATTTGGCTGGTAAGCGATGCATGATGGTTGATTGAGGTTTTGTGGAATGGAAGAACTTTTCATTGGCCTTCTTGCCGGTGGATTTGCTATGATTTCTTCGGCCATCTCTACACAAACAGATCAGAATAGAGACTGAAACAAAAGTTAGAATTTTTTTTTTTAGATGAAAATAAACAAGAATAACGAAACTAAAAGGAAAAACTTTTAAAACACAATTTAACACAATCCCCGGCAACGGCGCCAAAAACTTGTTGTACAAATATCCACCTAAATAAATAGGCAAATAAATGCACGTTTTACTCGCAAGTGCACAAGATCAAAACGATAGTATAGACGGCAAATACGAGATCATTCCCACGCGGAAACGCGTCCAAGATCTCCAATGTTTGCCCAGCCTAACATAGGCATGGGGTGTATACTCCAAAGCTATTGATCTCCCTAAACAACGAAAATTTAGGCAATGGTGTATACTCTAACTCTTTTTCTTTCTTGAGGATTTAGCATGGTTGTATACTAAGTTGTTCTCAGAAACAATAAATCTATGGAGATCGACAAACACACTAAAACTAGAACATGGTGTATATATTCCGGTCTTTCATGTTGAGTGTACCCAAGAACGCCGCAATTGGTTCTTTTGTCACTCTAACTAGGCCCACAGGACTGCGGTCATCCCAAATTGACCTAGATAACACTCTACACATGTTATACTGTAAGATGAATCAAACCCCAATAATAACACCATATGAACGAACGAACCAAAACCCGACGATAAAATCAATTAAGCATCCAAAGACATGAATTGTAGCAAGACAAATTGAACCTTAAAGAGACATGATTAGGGTCTTCAATCCGAGCCCTAACTAAAGTAATTAGCTACACATAATTTGGATGAAAATCATCCCATAAAGAAAATATAAAAGAAAAACTAAAAAGAAATAAAGAACTAAGAAAACCCTTCCTTTGATAGCCTTTGATTCTTCTCCTCAAGCTTGTGTGATTTGTTTTTGGAGGACTTAGGGAGTAATTTTATAGAGTTAGGAGCACCCTAATCAATTTCGTGCACCCTAAGGAAGTCCAAGATTGCATGTTAGGGTCGGATTACCCTCTTTCCCCATATCAGTTCTGCTGACTTTCGAGGTTCCCAGCGCACGACGACGCTCGAGCGTCAGTTTTGGGCGCTACGAGCGTCAGGTGACATGACGCTCGTTTCCGTTTGAGCTAAGAGTTATGGCCAAAATAGTGCACAAAGGTCAGATTTTCAGCAACTTTGCACAATTCATGTGTTTCGAGCTCGAGTTGATGGAATTGACTTCTTTTCTTCCAAAACCTACAAAATAAGGGAAAAACACAAAAACAACACAAAAAATCATATTATAATGAAACTAAGAGATTAACATATGTGAATTAAGGGGCTTGAATGTGTAACATTCAACACTTATCAGTCACCCGACGGGTAAACCCCCCTAACCCTTAACTAAACGGGTCATAAACGGGTTGACCCGTTAACCCAGTAACCTGATAACCACAAACCCAAATCCGTTTCGTGTCGAGTTCGCGGATCGTGTTAAAAATTGCCACCTCTAGGTTCGGCCACCCCCTTCAATTTTTTTTTTTTTAAATGAGGGGGTGGCCAAACCACCCCCTGTCCATTGGGGGGGTGGCCGAATTTGGCCTAAAAGGAGTGGCCAAACCACCTCTTGGATATTTGGGGGTGGTTCGGCCACCCCCAATACCATATTGGGGGGTGGGTATTGGGGGTGGCTGAACTACCCCCTTGCTTTAATTTTTTTTTTTTTTAATTTTAAATTAGAAAAATGTAATATAAATTTGAAAATGAGTATAATTTTTTTTATTAAACGGCCGTCGTTTTGGCTCATTGACTAACGGATTTTTCAAACTCTAATGGTAGACCGACTAATTTTGACAAAATGACATTCTTCAAATTTCGCGAAAGTTATGTAGCTAAAATCACAATTTAAAAAGTTGGGGATCGAATTCAAATCGTGCGTTTGTCAAAGGATTTATCTAACATTTTCCAACAAAAAAAAAAATTCAGGAATTTTTGGTTATGAATTTTTGTCTTCACCCTTTATATTCACTATAGTTTTTGGGTACCTTATCATTGTGTGAGTTCCATTTTATCGATTGTGCTAATGTTTGGGGTTCTCTTTCTTGCAAATGGCCGAATGATCATTTTTTTTTTCACTTTTTTTGCGCTCTAATTCTCTGTTTTTTATGAAGGCAATAAACCAAGTTGCGCTATGTTTTATGATGGTAGTAAACCAAATGATAATATGCAGTTTATATTAGGAATTTCTGAATTATTTTTACATCAATTGGTATTTGAAAAATTAGCCTAATCAAACTGATTTCCTTGATATGTTTAAATGAATTCAAACTACTACTTTGAGTTTAATATATGTACAGCCAAATACATAATGCTAAATTAGTCATGAATTAAGGATGTGCTAGGCTTTGGATTGAGTTCATGTTAAATGAAGCTTAACTTTATATCAACTTGCAGCTTGAACTCTGAGTTCACCTTAACAGCAACTAAAGGAGGAACTTCTTTCTAGTATTTGATGCATTTGTAATTCTTGAGGCCTTCTCAAGGCAAGTTTGCTTTAGCGTGTTGGGGATGGGAAGTCTATTAAGATCTAGGAGGATAAATGGGTTCCCTGCCCTACATCTTATACTCTATATGTAGTTTGCTTATCTAGGACAATACTTACAGGCTGTTATGGAATATAGGTGCCTACATCGATATAAGCTAAACGTTCGTAACAAAACTGCACTAGAAGGCTTTATTGCGGTAAGGTATATAATGGAGGAACTACTTATATATTGTTGTTCGTGGTATTTGAAAATGTGACAACGGTTCACAATCGGCCACTTGGAAGCGTGGGTGACTCTAGAGGGGCAGTTTGTATTGTCGAACTTGACGATACAACACTAAAACAAGCACATCATTATATCTTCTTAAACACTAAAATGTTCGCTCCATTCCGCACTTTAGTTGCATTATGACTATTAAGATTTTAATAATGTTTAGATCATATGACTGAAGTTTAGACGTTAACCCGGAGGCTAATATGCATGATGCATATTGAGGCACCAAGTCAAACAAGCACTAGGGTAAGAATAACGGAAGATGAATTAAACAAGAAGCATATCGAAGATTTTTCAGATTGGTACCGGGACTACGTAAGTGTTATGTCGCACTTGATACACATAGTTAATGTATTGCTTGCCTTTTGTGAAATTATATTCACTATAATGAATTAACACCCAAATATCAAGTACGAGACATGGATGAGATCCGCATAAATGAACTTGGGGAAAAGCTAAAGTGGCATGCGGTAGGGCCTGTAGGATCAGCCACAGAATTTAAGCGATATGTTAGTAATGACATATTGTTTCGCACTATTGATAACAATCAAGAAAAGACAACTCAAAATAGTAGTGTTAGTGTACTCTGTGAAGATGGTCCGACCTATTGCAGCGTACTAACTCGCATATTTGAGTTACAACATTATGATGGATCACATTACGTGTTATTCAAGTGCGACTGGGCGGACATCACACGTGATAGGGGATGGATGAAGGATGAATATGGCCTCATTCTTGTGAATTTCACTCACTTAATACACAGAGGTGACAATATTTCTGATGATTCATTCATATTGTCTTCCCAGGCATCATAAGTATATTATGTTGCGGATGAAAGAAACCCAAATTGAGATGTTGCCGTTTAGACAAAACCAAGAGACGTGTATGACGTTGGCCAGGGGGAATCAAACGAAGACAATGTTGATAACTATCGTGAGTGCGAGCCTTTCAACTTTCAAATCCAAGATACACATGATGTTAGAGTTCATAATTCTAAGTGGGTTCAAAATGATATAGAAGGAATAACAATAAATAATTCTTAGAGGATTCGGGGAGGGCACATGTTCGGTGAAAACATTTGGGTAAATATCATGTAAGCATATTTAAATACCTAATAAAATTTGTTCATACTTTAATTGTTTCATTAGTGGTGTATGACCTTTTATAAATTTGATGGTTTCCTTCCAACATGTGTTTTCATTTCTATAGGTTTAAATGGCGCCCCGCAAGTATAGACGTTTAATCAATCCATCAGTCTCTGTACCGCGCACACAGCCCCAGCCAATAGGCTCTAATGATGAGACCCAAGACTCGAATTGGGAGACACAAGTTCCGCCCACACCCATTAGTAGGCTTGACGCACATTCGACCCTTATAGCCCAGAGCCTTGATGGGGAGCCATCACACACCACCTTGATGGCCCAACTATCGGATTGTAAAAAGGGAGAAATCATGAGTATTGGTATGTAGTTTATCTACAAGTTTATATAGTTGTTTTATTAGTATTTTTATGCATTACAATCTTTTTTAATTTAAATTATTTTTGGTCTACAGATGAGAATGGAGTTTGCCAAAAAATAAGTGTTACCAGACCGGGAGATATTTGGGCACTACGTGGTGGATTGTGGGTGATCATAAAAATGAATAATGTAGGAGATCAAGTAATAAGATTGGGTAGTGAAATGTTCTCCCACTTTTGTTCTTCCCTTGTGAGAACATCTAACTTGTGTCTCCTAATGCCCAATGACTGGAAGTGTGTGCCCAATGAGAACAAAACATGTGGGACATCATTTAGGTAAAAAATATTTTTATAAATATATTCAATATTTATGATAATGAATATGTGGGACATCATGGTTAATGTATTGCTTTTTTTTTTTTGTGAAATTTATTCAATATCATTGTTTGTTACAAGACAAACCGGTGATTTGCTAAACCCTTTGTCTTGCTACAAGCAATAATCAAGGAGCTAATGTTACGACTTACGATCGCCTCAATTGACACAAGGGTACAAACAGGGTTGTATTTTTTGGGATCTGAATGACCCATACGGATAGGGCTGTAAATGAGCCCGCCTGTTCGCAAGCGCGCTCGATACCCGCTCGGTTAAACTCGACCCGAGCTCGAGCTCGGTACAATACAAACCCGCTCGTTACTGTAAAAGCCCGCTCGATTAGTTAATGATACATACCCGACTCGCCCGACTAAGCTCGATAAGGGCTCGCGAGCCTGGCTTATTAAGGCTCAAATAGACCGGCTCGTTTAAGGCTCACGAGCTTGACTCATTTAAGGCTCGAATAAACCAGCTTATTATTATCATTATCATATGATTTAAGTTATCTAACATTGTTCTTATTACTTATGTCATATAATTATATAAACACTAGATCAAATGATAATAGGAATATGATAAAAATTTGTTAGGTTTAGTCATTATAATTTATATCATTGATTCATTACATGTAATATATACTTTTTTCATTATCTTTACCATCATGATCTCAGTTATCGAACATTATATTTATGCCATATAATTATATAATAACTAGATCAAAACTTTGTTAGATTTTATCATTATTATTATCTTAATCATGATTCATTATCATTATATACTTAGCAATGCTATTAATATAGTCTCAAATTAAATAATTAGTAATATAATGAACAATGTATATTATTAACATATGCTAAACTAATACCATTAAAGGTTAATAAATCAATTAATTAAAATAGGTTATAAGTAGGTTATAACTTAATAAATGAGTCGAGCTGCCTATTTAAGGCTCGAAAAGCCTTAAATGAGCCGAGCTGCCCATTTAAGGCTCAATAAATCTTAAATGAGCATAGCTGGCCCATTTAAGGCTCGAAAAGCCTTTATATCAAGTTCGGACTTGACTCGTTAAAGCCTTTTAATCGAGCTCGAAAACTCGCGAGCTTGAGCTCGAGCTCGGGTATTGTCTAACGAGCCGAGCTTGAGCTGGGGTTTCTAAGCTCGGCTCAAGCTCGAGCTCGGCTCGTTTATATATTTTCTTAAACGAGCCGAGCTAAAAATCTTAAAGCTCAACTCGCTCGACTCGATTACAGCACTACATACGGACAAGCATTTGGCAAGGAATGGCCTGGGCGTGTACGTGGAGTGGATGTTGGGTGTAGGTCTGGGTCGGTGGCCTCATTGTCATCTTCATCCATGCCACAAGTCGGTTGCAATGATTCAAAACATGCTGGAGTATCCAATTTTATGAAGGAGTTCCAAATATTTAAATTTTTTTTTGTTGAAAATTCCCACGCATCGCAGGTAAATTCATAACATTGCCTTTAGCATATATAATGAATATCTTTTTCATGTTATGACCACAATGTATGGTGTATGCAAGTGGGTAATGTGCCGAACTTTAACAATGATTATATACTTGTTCTCCCTGATTGTGTTATCCATGCATATCGTGAAAATGATGAAGATCATTGTGAGGAGGAGGCTAATACTTAGATATAAACTTTCATTTTACAATATTTTACACGAATAATTAGTAGAGAAAAATGATGAAAAACTATTGAAATGTTTAGATTAGTAGAGATATGATTATGTATAAATCCAAAAGCCATAGGTCATGGTGGTGGTTTTAGTATGAGTAAATATGTAAATGCTTGTTATTTTGTATGATCTTTAGATCTAGATACTGGAATGATTTTTTAGTATTATGTATATTAAGGTATGTTATTTTGTATGATCTTTAAGTAGTTTTTCCAACTTAATTTACATGCTAATTTGTTATTAGGATCAATTTTTTAATTATCAATTTTATTTTGTCAGTTTTAAAATTTTGGTTATACTGTAATTCCGTCTAATCAAATATTTTAAAAACAAATCCAAAACACACTTCCTGGCACATGAGTCATGCGTCAGGAAGTATGTTATTCTATACTTCCTGGCGCATGAATATGTGCCAGGAAGTATGTTCTTCCAGACAAATAGCCATGTGCCAGGAAGATGTTCTTCCTGGTACATAATCATGCGCCAGGAAGAACACACTAGCGCATTGCTTGTGCCAGGAAGAACATACTAGCGCATGGCAAATGCGCTAGTATAGCCTGTTGTACACGTCAAGAAAGTCTCATTCCCTGACACTCAATTCCTTTCCATTTTTATAGGCCAGGAATTAAACACCAAGGACGTCTTTCTTAGCATTTAACACTTGATTCTAGGCATAAATTTTATGTCTTGCATGAGTGTTTTTTTTTGTAGTGGCCCTCGTTGCGCTGGTACAGGAAAGTCGGCAGAACTTGTTTTGGAAAGAGTCTTATCAAAGTCCAACACGGATTTGGAGTTTTGAACTGCATGAAATCGATTAGGGTTGCTCTAAGACTTTATAAATATACCCTTAATTCATTCAAAACAAGCACACAAGCTTTGAAGATGAATCAAATGTTCCATTAAGAATGGTTTTCAGGTTATTTATTCATTTCCTTTACTTTTTCTGTATGTATATAGTTTTAGTCCGATTTTGTTGTAGTTAGATATTTTAATTTGGGGCTCAATTGAAGCCCTAGTCATGTCTGTTTAAAGTTTTGATTTGTTATGCTACAACTATTTGTGATTCTTAATTAATTATTTATGATTTTCTTGAATTCTTCGCATGAATGTGCCTGATCATCATATGTATGTGGTATGAATTTGTTATATATGTCAATTTGAATGACCGAATCTTGGACATATTAAAGTGACAAAAGAACCTCATCACAGGTTCTTGGATTAATCAACATGAAATAGATACCATGTTCCAGCCTGAGTATGTTTGCCGATTTCCATAGATTTATGTTTTTTTAAAGAACAACTTAGTGGGGGCCAGTGACACCCTTAACTGAATCCTTTGAAAAAGAAAATAGTTAGAGTATATGTCATACCTAACTCGTTGCTTAGGAAAATCGAAGCTTTAGGAGTTGATACCATGCTCTTTTGGCTAGCAAGCAGTGAACATCGTAATATGGTTTGTAGTATTGTGCATGACGTTTTCTGAAAAGAGCATGATTAGTGGTGGATATCGGAGTCCAACCCTATTTACTTATTATTTCAATTATATTATTTGTTTCGTTCCATTGCAATCTTATTTCGTTTCATTCAAAATATCTATTTTAGGAAATTCTCTTTAAGCATAATTTCAACCAATTCTCATGGGAATGATCTCGTACTTGCTCTCTATACTATTGTTTTAATCTTGTATACTTATGAATAAAACGTACAAATAGAAGCCTATTATTTAGGTGAATATTTGCACAACAATGGCGCGAGATATTAGCTATTCTCATCACTATAGTTGCTTCAGAGTCTTCCTTTAGTGCTAGTGGTAAAGTTATTGAACTACATAGATCATTATTATCAACTGAAAAAAGTTCAAATGATTTTGTGTGGTTTAGACTGGGTGAGATCTATTCATGAAATCAAGAAAAAAATATATTGTAGTGGTAAGTGACACTTTTATTATATGAACATTATTTCTATAAATTGTCTTATATTATTCAATTTTAACTTAAATGCTTTAACTATTTCTTTTTTAAGTTTAAAGTAAGTTTATTAACTTCTTTTGTGTTTGTTAATTTATAAGTTGTGATTTACATATTCTATTTAAGCGTGTTGTCAACTTATTATATTTTAAATTGATGTATCAATTCATACTCCTATACCATTTCATCAAGTTATTGTTGGAAAATATATTTAGACAAGTAATTAATGCATGAAGTTGATGTAGTATACTTTGTTTTCATATTGTAGTTTTTAACAAATTCTGTGTTATTGTAACCTTCATTAACATATTTATCAAGGTCAAAGATCTTTGAGTAAATAAATGCAAGGGATGAAAAATATCTAACCTTATATTATTATTATTATTATTATTATTATTATTATTATTATTATTATTATTATTTTCTGTTTTTGTGTATGCAGCACACCCTTGGCCTAGAATAAAAAAGAACCTTCATATAATATTCTTGCACTTACTAGATAAGTATTTTTAAGTATTGTCTTAGACTCGTAGCTAATAACTTATTTCTGTTGAAATTCTGGATTAATGGGTCTATTGCTACTACATCCATTGCATAATTTGTGAATCCTACTTGTTCATTTTGAGATTTCATATTTTCTATTTTTGGTTGAGATTGTTGTTCTTGTTCGTAAACATTTTCTTGTCTTTTAATTTGAGAAGTTTCAGTTCATTATCTGCTTTTAAACATTTCAGTATCTATCTCCTTAGTGTTACTTGATTATCTGATTTTGGATAGGTATTTTTAAATATTATCTTAGGCTCTTAGCTAATAAAATCTATGTTAAATTCTGGATTATGATAGGCCTACTGCTACTGCTTCCATTGCATGTTGTGAATCCTATTCCTACTTGTTCATTTAGTATATCTTTTTTAACTTTTACACTTTTAGCTCTATGGTTTGGATATCTATTTATTGAATGAAGATCAGTGTGTGACAGTGTGTGCATTTTGTGCAATTTGAGAGGGAATTATGTATTTGTTTTCGTTATATAGTTTTGGAGTGTTATTAATGCTTGAAGTTAATGATTTCGTGATTATATTGTTACTTGTGTTGAGAATTTTGAGATTAATTTGGTATCCTTGGAATTAGTTGTTTTTTTATTTTACCCAACTGTTTGGTTTTTGTACTTCTACGGAGCCTCTGAAGTTGGGGACTAATCTGGATTTTGGACCCCTAATGCTTTATTGCCTGCCTGTTGACATCAGCAACATTAGTTTCAATAATAATTCATTTTGCTGAGCTAACTATTGAGTTTTTTTTACCATTATGGTTTTAGAATAATCCCTAAAATGACTAAAGGAGCATACTAATTGCTAGGTTTGTGTATGTCTTAACTCTTAAGTGATATATGTAATAAATCTTAAGTGATAAAGCACATTTGACATGTGTAATATCCCAAAAACTTTTTATCCTCCAAACCAAGATGTTTTGGACTTTTTTAGCTTACACAAACATTTGTGTAAGACCAAGAACGTTCGTGTACACAATACACACAAACGTTTGTCTATGTTGTAGCACTGTTCATCTATGCGCATAGCAAGTGACGCATCCTGCATGTGTGTCAGGAAGGTACACACGAATGTTCGTGACTAGTGCACATACGTTTGTGTAAATTCAGAACATGGTTTTAACGAGATGAATCCTTTTATAAATACACCCAACCCCCTTCACTTTCAACACGAAACCACTCTGTCTATATCAATTTTGTGAGTGTGTGAGAGTGTGGGGGGAAATTTTTTAAGGAAATGAGGAACTTTTAAGTTTTCATTCTTCTAAGAAAGGTAATTTTTTAATCGTAGTTTGTTTACTCAAAATAATGTTTACATTACTACATACCATTACCATACTTAATTATCATGCGTTTCACTAGATTTTAAAGAAGAGTTGATAGCTACAAGGTTTTACGTACGTTTATTAGGTTTTCAAAAAGACTTGGGAAAAGTACCTTTTACCCCCCTGATGTATCCACCCATTGGCACTTTAGCCCCCAATGTTTAAAAAGTGACATTCGACCCCCCTAATCTTGACGACGTTTGCAAGTTAGATCTTCCGTCCACATTTTCTGTTATTTTTGACGGAAATATGCTACGTGTCGCGTTCCTATTGGTCTGACATGTCAAAAATAACAGAAAATGTGGACGGAAGGTCTAACTTGCAAACGTCGTCAAGATTAGGGGGTCGAATGTCACTTTTTAAACATTGGGGGCTAAAGTGCCAATAGGTGGATACATCAGGGGGGTAAAAGGTACTTTTCCCAAAAGACTTAAAAGATTTACGTATGTTATTCCATTTTATTTCATAAAATACCTTATTTTCATTTTTTGTAGTTAAGCTTGAGGTTTAAGATTTGAATAATGTTTAGTTTAAGGAATAAGGACGTTTTTTCTCAGTTTTGGGCATTCTGAGCACACACAAACGTTCCTATAAGAACACAAACATTCGTATTTCCCTAATACGCAAACGTTCTTGTGAAAATACAAACGTTCGTGTCTAAGCCACAGATGTTCGTATATAGACCGGAATGTACAAAATTAAGGTTTTCTTAGTAGATTCTGCATAGTTAAGGTTTAATGCGCTAAAGTACCACCCTCAATATATTTTGAATATATTTCGCATTGATTGCAAGATGTCCCAAGTTTTAGATGACCGTTTGAGGTAAGTAAATAATTGAGTATAAACTACACTTATTATAAGAGTGCGATATGTCAGCAGATTAAACACACTCTCTTTTATGATTTAATGATATATATTCATAATTGTTTCAAGATTAATTGCTTATATAATCATATTTTCTAAATAACAAATGTATCATGGTAAACCGTCCTGTGCGAAAAGAATGGTCATGTGTTTACCATTATTATAAGTTAGCCACATGGTCAAATTATTTATTGTTGAGTGTGTACTGTAGATCCAATGGTTATAGTTTTGTGATCAGTGCACCATTCTTTGAGCGGGGTCATTGTTATAGCTTTGCTAGTTAGTGTAGGTCACCCGAAATCAGACTTGATCGGACTACTAGCATAAGACAATATATTTGTCTAAGGTCCGAGGCACATGGATTGTACTAGAAGTTCTTACGAGAATTCGCAAACCTTGTTAAGAAAGGGTTAATGTCTCAGGTAGACTATATTATTACCATACGACTATATGTATATATGTATTTACAACATGTTTTGTGCATTAAAATACAAGTATTTAATCGTTGTATTTATGTCAAATCTTCTTAAAGCGAAATTACAGTTTTTTAACGACATAATGATAAAGATAGAACACCATTTATCTAAAAGAATCCATAATATCTTACAAAATGTGAAGATGTTTATTACATAAATAGTTCATATCGTTTTTATTTATTAAGTCAGTTGACTTACTCAGTTATTATTTTTCCTATAAAACACCACGGTATTTTATCACTTATCAGGAACACAGAACATTGCAAGGCGATTCGCTGAGATGAAGATGTCAAGCGAATAACCCATATTCTTAGGTTTGAATATGATGTTTATAGTAATGTCTATTTGGAAGCTATGTGTCTATTATTGATGGTAGATTAATTTATTAATTAATACTTATATCACTTATTCCGCTATTTACTCGGATGAATAGTTACAAGTAGTGAATTCAGTCAATCATTAGTTAGCTGATGTGGATACCCTATAAGAACTTTCTCGGGTTAGTTAAATTAATTGGCTCAATCCAGAGAATTCTAATGATTCTCAAATCGATGTTTCACAGATTCTCTTTCCAAGAGAATAGATGTATCCCTGAGTCTTAAACCAAGTGGTTTAAGGTTGGGAGATAAACCACCGGATTGATTATAAGTTGGTTAATTTCTTGGAGCATTACAACATGTTTATCAATGTTAAAGAACTTTGAGTAAACAATGCAAAATAGTAAAAATATCTAACAAATTTTTTTTATATGGAATATAGGGTGGCAATTGGCAATTTAGATTACATTAACTATTTATGTCGTAATTTATGTTGTATTTTAGTCACTTATGTAAATTTGATCTCTCTATGTATTTGTATTTCTTTCATATATGTGTAGTATTTTTTTTTCCTAATTTGTAAATCAAGTTTAGTTTTTTTCGAATTTGCTTGTAAATGACCAAAATTACTTATTTTATATCTTTAGGATCAAGTTTATTTGTTTTTAATCACATTTTTTAAAAATACTAAAACCAAACTAAACGAGCCCTAAATGAGTCGAGCTGCCCAATTAAGACTTGAGAAGCCTTTTAACCGAGCTCGGGTTCGATTAGGCCTTTCCGAAATTGTACACTTCAACTCGAGCTTGAGACGAGTTGAGTCGCTTAAGTACCCAGCTCGACTCGTTAAAGCATTTTAAGCGAGCTTGAGTTAAGGTATTATCTAGCGAGTTGAGGTCGGACATGGGTTTCTAAGTCAGCTCGAGCTCGAGCTCAACACATTTAAAAGGACCTCTTAAATAAGCCAGTTCTAAAATTCCCAAGCTTGACCCAACTCGACTCGTTTGCAGCCCTATCTGAGACTTCTTCCATAGCTTCCATATCATGTCCTTGTATTGAGTGTGAGTAAGACCTGGTTTCTCTTCCTTTAGTTTGGGGAGCTCAGCGTCCTTAAAGCCTACAAGTAACAGAAGAAATCAACACTGAATCAATGGAGGAAGAAGACAATTTTAAGGGACCATACATTAATAGGATAAGAAGAAGCATATGAATCAAACACGCAATACAAGAAAGTGTTCAAGAGAAGAATATTTCATAACCAAATGTCCAAATTTGATCCACAAACCAATACATTCACAACATGATGAGGTATTAAAAGTAAAGCTTCAAAGTCATTTTCAACATTTAAAGACACTCATAAATACCTATCAGAATATATAAAAGGGCTTTGAGTATTTATGAGTGTATGCCTCAAAGCCTTATTGGAATTCAAAGCCACATTATAGCTCAAGATCTTGCATTCTATCTACTTCTTTATATCATGTAAATGCAAACGAAAAAAAGAATAAATAACACAAACATACATCAATAGATTATAGAGCAAAGAATAGCAATCGAAGATAAAAATATACCTTATACTGGAGAGAGTTCTCGAAGAGCAGATGCTCCTCTCTTCAGAGATGGCAAACATAAAAAGGATAGAAATTTATTTTTGGCTTTTATCTTTGACTCACTCTATCTTTAGTGATCGAAGACATCAAATTTTTGGTCAAAAATCCAGGTGTTTGTCTGATAGAGTTGGTAGATCATATTATTCTTTCTACATTTCTCTAAAGAGTTGGTGGATTTCTGATAGAAGATTGAAGAAAACATGGAAAGAAATCTTGAGTTAGTTGCAAGAGAAGGCATGTGTCAAAGGAGAATAACTCTGTCAATTGTGTATAGGTGAAACAACTTAAAAGCCCTTCACCAAAGCGATCAATCGTGTAGTTGAATAAGGTTAAAATTGTCAATTACACGAAAACAATAGAAATTAGGGAAAAATGTAAAATTAGTCTCTATAGTTGGCCTAAATTACAAATCACTCCATCTGGTATCAAAGCAAACTCAAAAGTCCCTGTTGTATGCCAAAAAAACAATTTAGTCACTGAAGTTAAATTTCGTTAAAATATTTGACAGATTCCGTTAGGTACCATATAAGCACCAGTGAAATGATGACATGTGTCAATTTTATTAAACTATTAAGTATATAAATATATAAAATTAAAGATTAATTAAAAAAAAGGAAAAAAGAAGAAGAAGATAGGGTGGCAGTCACCCCTTGGGGGAAGGGGGTAAGCTCGTCGCATCCCCGGCCATCTCTAGGGTGGCTTGTGGGCTACCCAGAGTAGGGGGTGGCCTTCGAGCCACCTCTAGTGGTGGCCATGGAAGCTAGGGTGTCCGCGTGCCACCCCAAATCTAGGCTAGGAGTGGCTGCGCACCAACCCCCGACCACCGTTTGGGGTAGCATGTGGCCTACCCCGGCTTCCATGGCCACCAGTTGGGGGTGGCCTGCGAGCCACCCTAGAGGTGGCTTGGGGTGGTGCGCGACCACCCCCATAGGCCGAGATGGCGGCAAGCCACCCCTAGCCACTGCGAGCCACTCCCTATTTTTAAATTTTAATTTTTACTATTTTTTAATTAATTTTTAATTTATATATATTTTTAAATAAATTGACTTGTGTCAAAATTTGACTCTAGGGATTAAATTATTTTTTTGGCATACCACTAGAGTTTCTGAGTTTACTTTGACATCACAATAAGCGATTTGTAATTTAAGCTAATCATTTAGATTGATATTGTATTTTTTCTTAAAAATTATTGGGGACAAAATGAAGGAAAAGACCAAAAAAAAAAAAACCAAACAATCCACCAACTCTTTCCAATGTATAAAGGCCAAATGATTAATTAATATACCCAAAAGGCAAAAATGCCTAGACAAATCTCAAAATCCTTAACTTAAGATCAAAATGGTCTTTCACCCGGAAAAATTTATTATTCAAGGGTCGATCGGCTGGATCCGGATCCTCTCCAGTTCATTTGAACTGGAGATGAGCCGGTTCACGGCTCAGATTCATTTAAAGAGATCTATGGTCAAAAAATGACCACGTTATCAAGCAAAAAGAAAACAGCTCTCAAAAAATGACCACGTCTCTCACCCGTCAATTACCTTTTCATAAAAAAATAAAAATAAAAATAAAATATATCAAGAGCGTGAGAGAGAGTTCCTCCTTCAACTCCCTCCCCCATCGTGCTCCTCCCTCTCCTCCATACCACACGGTCCTCTCAATCGATGGATCAGCCACTCAACGGGACGGGAAGCACCGTACGACGCGCCGGTGTCGACGACCCACCAACTACAGAGGCAGACCCATTAGAAGTTTGGAGCAAGACCCGCATCTGGGTCTCGGCCGCCATTAATGTACAGACGAGCTTCTCGGCGTGTTGGAATCGATGGGTTTTGGGGGGTCTACGGAGGAGTTTTTGCACAGTTGAGAATGGGGATTTGAGGGCAAGGTTGAGGATAATGGAGGAGAAATCGGCTAAAGTGGGTGTGAAGCCCAGGGTTTGCAGGCTTGTTCGAAAGTGTGGCCGAAGGAGACGATGAACTGGGTCGCCATGAGAGAGCCGAAAATGGGGCAGCGGAACTCCTTTGGGGGTTGCTTTGGTTGGGGTTTAAGGGTTTTGAAGGCGATGAAGAGGACTTGTTGAAGAGCTTCCATTTTCGCCTGGGAGTGGCAGTCTCCGTGGTTCTTTGTTTTCTGTGTCCTTCCAAATGCCCATTTGGTTTGTATGGGTTTGTGAACCACGAACTTCATCATTCGCTCTTGAAATTCCATCTCTGAGTTGCCTATCCCCACAAAGAAATTTAGCTCTGCATTACGAATCCCATGGGTTTTAAGAAAAGAGTGAGTTGAAGGAACTTAGGTTGCAGAAGTTTGCTGTCTCTTAACTTCGACTTGTGTCTCTAGGAGGTAAGCAGAACCATTGTCTCTCACAGTGTTAAATTGCCCTTTTTTAAATTTTAAACGAGGTGGCCGTGTTGTAGCCTTAGATTGCTTAAAATCAATCTTAGCCGTGAAATGGCTCCAGTCCAGTTGGGATGGACTGGAGAGGATCCTTTTCCCGATCGGCTCTTTTTATACAGAGTATATTTCAATCTTTTTCGTAATGTCCTACGAAATGTGAGCGACGTCAGCATATTTTAAATAAGAAAATTGGAATAAGAATATTTTTTTAAACAGAAAGAACTGCTACCTCTTCTAAAATTTCGGTTCCCCCATTCTCTCTCTTCGCCCAAATCCTCTCGTCACTCTCTCTTTCTCTCCAGATCCGATCTCTCTCTCGCTCCCTGATTCTTCCTCCAGAGTCCATCTCTCTCCCTCTCCGGTGATTCCTCCTCCATAGCCGACGGAACAATACGGGTGAGGCTTCCTCGGGAGCCGGCGAATCTCAGCTTTCTCTCTGAAATCCCTCTCTCTCTGCTTCTTCAACCTCTGAAAGGTATCATATATCTCTCTTGCTTAGTGTTTGTGCACTGAAAAGCTTCTCTCTTGCTTAGGTTTTGTGCACATCAAGGCCCCTGGATCTTCTTCAACCAAATCGGTAAGATCGTCTCTCAATTCTCTTAATCCCTTGATTCTTTAAGCTTTTTGTGTAATTACTATTTCTAATTGAGCGGATCGTCTCTCGATCTGGACTTTCATTCGAGCTGGTCCCTCGAGGAAACATATCACACAATGCCGAGGAAAGTCTACTGTGCATGTTGTGTGATTGAAAGAGACTGACTGACACAGTCCAATACTTCAGCTGGATTTTTTCGTTACGTCTCTTTGATTTTCTCATGATCCTAAGCTTGCTTGTGGTTTTCAATTGCATGTTACCAGAAGGTTATCAGATTTAGTTTGGTTATTATTTGTGTTGGAAAATGTATTTTTGGTTAATCTAATCAGCCACATTTTATCCAATCATTTGTTTGTTTTATGAATTTTATGAATTTTGCATTTGCGTGCTTACATTGCTGTATAATTTGAGAACTAGTCATGATGAGAGACTTTGATTAATAATTGGACTTTTTATTTTAGATTGGTAATAGGATGTCTGAATGCTCAGTGCAGATGCTTGACAAAATGAAAAAAAATAAGCATGAAGCCATATGGAAAGCTAAGCAAATTTTCAAAAAAAAAAAAAAATGACAACTGACACAACTCTAGAACAATTTTTCACATTGAAGTGTAGTAAATGAATCCTCGTAACCAAAAGACATATGTATAAAAAAAACATTTACTCCTTTAAAAAGAAAAAAAGTTCCCATATCAAAATTTGTGGTTAGGACCCTTGGTAAAGAATTAGCTGTTCTGTTAAATAGAATTTTGTGCAATACCCAAAATGTATTTTGTTCCCAAAACCAGGAAAATTTGAGCTACACTGTGAGAAATATGTGCAATTGGAGTCAGACTTAGAAATCACAGCTCTTATTCTACACCTACACCATTATTTCGACAAACTAAAAGACTAAATTAATTTTGAACTTTTAACAGCAATCAGTCCAGTGCCCAAATAATTAAAAAAAAAAAACCTGGACAAACAACACAAACGTAAATAATTCCCAATTCCCATAAAAACTGAATCCAACACTACAATGATCCGAGGAGACAAGCATTAATGTATGATTATAATAAAAAAAAAATGTTCCAACAAAGAAAAACTCACAGACATCGTGTTAGAGGGAAGTTCTCCTCACCGTTTTTGCGGACACTGGAGTTCTTCGAAAATTTGCTCTTTACGAAGAAGATATGCACTTTGATTTGAATAGAAAAAAATTGGGTTTTGTGTCGCCTGTGCCAAGTCCTAACTCCTTCACCGGTGGTAAGTTGCTGGTTTGCGCCGTCGGTGGTGAGTTTGGGACTATGGAGCACGGAAAAGGGGGGGCAACTGGAAAGGGGGAAAATAAAAAATGCATAAACGAAAATTGCAAATCCTCTTTTCTTTTCTTTTTTAAATGTGCTGACGTGGAGCACATTTTGGTAGGATGGTCGTATGATTGTATATGAAATAGCAGTTCTCCTTTTTATATAGGTTTAAGATTTCTACATTGCTCAGCCTCTCTCCGTAACATTTTCCGTTCGTTTCCCTCATAAGAAAGTAGAAGTGGTAGATCGAGGCGGGTAAGCTCCTTCTCAGATCAGATCTCTGCCGTCTTTATCTCTAAAATTCTCTTATTTTATTAGTAGATTTCAATTTATTTAGTGACCTCGTCAATTCAATTCACTCTCCGTTGCTGTTAGAAAAGTACAAAATTAAGATCTTTTCTTGAAATCGCTATTTTAGGTTTCTTTAAGACACAAAAGGTCAATGTAAAACCTCTAAGATTTGAGATTTGTAGGCCTTCGTAATGTCTTTGGTTTTCCTTAATTTTCTCAGGAACCAAACTGGTTGTTAAATTCATAGGGTTCAATAATATCTTTGAGACTTATCAAAAAAAAAAAAAAATCTTTGATACTTCCCTCTCGCTTCATTTGCGTTGAACTTTGTTCTCAGTAGCGGCTTTCCACAGAGATCAGAGCTTACGATGTCTTCTATGCGAAGATCCAGTGTTATTGTATTATTACTTAAGCTGTATTGTTGCAAATTTGGAGTTTTGTGAAGGCTGTGATTAGTTGCAGAATGCATTTGATCTGGTTTGGAATTTCTGATTTTGTATAAGTCATTAGATAGTGGACTTGGAATCTGGGCTCTGGTTTAATTCGAAAGATCCGGTTCTGTGCAACCATATCCAGCTTATATGTAATGGTGATGATGCCTTTGTGTGCGTGTGCGTGTTAACTATGCTATTAACTATTCTTTGTACAACAATTGGTTGTATGATTTGGGTTGTACATGGTTGTGCTTCTTATTGTAATAATTATGAGGTTGACAACATATTTCATTCTTTTAGGTGCTCGATACAAATACAGTTTCCTTGCTGCCTTTTTCAGCTGGTCTTTGTTGGTTCTATTTCTGAATAAATCAAGATGGTAAGAGTTTTAACTAATATATATATATATTTTTTCATTTTTTGACTGCTGTTCTTAATTGCGTTATGGGGTTTGGAATTAATGTCATACCATAATTCAGCAATTGGAATGAGTAAACTCTTTTTGCAACATATTGCATTGCTGCATATAGAGTTGCATCCCTAGTAGTTCATTTTCTTAAATGGTTGACATTTATTATTGCCTAATATTGCATTCCATTATAATGACTTAACAAAAAAAAAAATTGCATTCCTCTATAATGTCACCCTCAAAATTGTAATGTCAATAAATGTATGTGTTGCCATAAAATAATGCATGATTCTTGCTTATTATGATTGGTGGGTTGTTAAAACTATAGGAGATTATGTGATTTGTGTTTGGCAAAAAACAAAAGATGAATTTTTTTGAGATAAATTGACAGGGATATTGGAATTTTTTATTAACTATTTTTTTGATAAGTGATCGAAATTCATTAAAAAGTGAAAGGGCGCAACCAAGTATACAAGAGAAATACCTAATGAGAAAAAGAAAAAAAATAAAGAAAATAAAAAAACTAGAAATATGAAGATAATCATAGGCAAATTGTTCAGTGATAAAGGGTTTTCATGAAGAATGCCTTTAGTTCCACCGCCATTCTCTCACAATCTTCAAAACTACGACCATTTCTTATTCTCTAGGTACACTACGTTCTAGGTACACTATGTTCTAGGTACACTACATTAAGCAAGATGGGATTATCTTCCACACTACTAGCCTTTGAAAAGTATCACACTGCCCCATATTACCTCCAAGTAGTTTGTTTAGTTGTGCTACTTCTAGGCCCCTATATGAACTCCGGATAAGCTCCCTAAATAGAACATGTAAAATTATAAAACTAGGTGATAGTCAATTAAGACTACCGTGCACATATTCATGAAGGCGCTCTTCTTATCTACACCAGAGATGTACATATAAAATTCTCAACTCCCTTTCTTGAAAATAAGAATCTGAAACCAATTTACTACAGTTCTAACATTTTGAACTCACTCTATACATTTGCACGAACATGGAGAGGAGAGTCTAAAGCTTGGTACTATGGTTCTCTATAGTTTGTCTCTTTAAGTATTCTCTAAAACTTTTTATTCAAGATTCAACCTAGTTTGGTTGCTGGTTTAATTCATTTTTGGCACATATTACTTTTTTTTTTTATAAGTAATCGAGATATTATAAAAAACATAAGGTCCCTCATGTACACTAGAAGTATACAAAAGAAGCTACCTAATAAGTAGGGGCGAAAAGAACAAGAAAATCATGAAAACTAATTACCAAATGAAAAACATAAGCTGTTCCTTTATTTGTAGTCTACATTTGAACAGGATTGTTTCTTAACTACATTTATTTGTGATATAGGTTGTTCTTGCAGCTTCTATTGTAAGCAAGTCTGGTAAAGGTGAGTTCTTTGCTTGTCAGTTGCACTTGTTCTTTGAATTGAGTTATCGAAAAATCTTATTTCCTTGTTGATCTCACAACCATCCACCGTGATTGGTAGTTTTGCTATGATGTATCTCACTATTTATTATTGCTATTTTTTTTTTTTAATTTTTTATCTCAAAAGATTCTTGTGAGAAATATTTTGAGGCTTGGAAACTTGCATGTTTCCTATATGGTCATTTGAATTCAAAATCATGCAATTCATTTTTACCATGATTCTATTCAACATTGCCATGGACTGACATCTCTATGTTTAATTTCCATTATTTTGGTTTGAATGCTACGTTAATGCTTTGCTGATGTTCACTTTTCTTAGTTGTGTTATTTCTGGAGCAGTATCTGTCATTGATTCCCTTGCTCTGTTTTACTTGGAGATCTTTTTTACTTTTTCATTTGTTTGTCACTATATGGCGTACAATGGCATCTTTGAGTTGTTCCTGCTGACATTTTGTTTTTGTTTTTGCAGTGCTTGTTTCGAGGCACTTTGTGGATATGACTCGTATAAGAATTGAAGGTCTTCTTGCAGCTTTTCCCAAGTTGGTAGGAACTGGGAAGCAACACACATATGTTGAGACAGAAAATGTGCGCTATGTTTACCAGCCAATCGAAGCTTTGTACTTGCTACTTGTGACAAACAAACAAAGCAACATTCTTGAAGATTTGGAGACTTTGAGGCTGCTTTCTAAGCTTGTATCCTTTTCTTGGTGGTCTATTGTTCTATTTCATGGCCTGATATTAAGTTTGCCTTGATTTCTTGGATTGAGTTAGTTTGGATATTTAGGATATATGTTAGGTTCTTGCTACAACTTTAATATTACTTGTGTTGATCTGGATCCCACTTTTTTGATCTTTCTGTGCTCCATATGCTTGTGCCTTATATCCTGAAGGTTTTTTAGTGCATGCTAGATTTCGTTTTGTTTTTTTTTTTGTTTTGTTTTGTTTTTCAGTTTAGGAACTTTCATTTTCATCATTATATGCCAATGGCTTTTGTTTTATATAGAAAGGTTTACTAGTTAGGGCTTGGTGGAAGATGGTTTGGAATAAAATTACAGGTTTTCTTTTCTCTGCTTTTTTGTAGGTTTAATTGAAGAATTTAAGGTCTGGTTATTTGAATTTAGATTATAGAAAGAGACAAAAAGGAAAAGAAAGAAATGAAAGCATGGTCAATTGTGCCTAGCTATCACGCTGGAAAGGGAATTAATCACACCCTCTTGAAAGAGCTTCAAAGGTGCTGAAAATTCTTTGAATAGCTCTCTTAAGTTGACTGACTACATAGACTTCGTATGGTCGTTTGGCACTCTTATTCTTATACCCCCAACTTATACCCCAACTTAGAGACAAAGGATCTAGCAGTTTTAACTAGTTCTGATTACTAAAGTCCAGAAATAAGGATCCAATGAACAACTTGGCTTACTTACAATAAATCTCATGGGTGGCCTAGGACACGTTCATAAGCTGACTGCGTCTGCTAATTTGGTGAGCTAAGTGTAGGGAAAACTATAATTTAAGGCTCTAATAGGTAGACAACATGACTGAGGTTTATAACTGGTTTTGGGATAATTAGGTGAATATTTGGTGACTGGCTGCAGGAAATTTAGGGTCTGTTTTTAAGAAGCGTTTTGGATTTTGAGTTCTGAGAGAGTTTTGAAAAAGGTAAATATTGAAAATTGATTTGGGTGGGGCCATGTTTGAAAAATGAGTTTTATGTGGGGTCCACAAAAGAAAAGTTGTTTGGTGGAATCTTAAGAAGAGTTTTGGGTTTGAAAAAAATAGGAAAAATATTTTTACAAAATAATAGAAAAAGAAAGGTATTTTAACAAAAACTGAAAATCTGCCACTGTAGCGGTGATCTTGCAGCTGCCGCTAGCCAATAGATTTGTTTGGTGGCGGATCACCGGCTGCTTGATCTCACTGTGGCCGTCTCCATTATCTTCAGGCAGTTGGCCATAGCTCTACCCTAGTTTTTTATTTTATTCTTTAAGTTTTAATTTTTCAAACATGTAATCAGCAGCCCCTACTCCTGAAAATAAAATTGTAAATGAAAAATCTCCACTCTTGGAAAAAAGTAAAATATTAAATTATCTTTTGAGAAGTGTTTTGTTTTTTGAAAAGAGTTTTGTAGTTTGTTTTGAAAAGTGTGTTAGTGGTGGGGCCACATTTGAAAATTTGTTTGGTTAACTGGAATCTGAAAAGAGTTGCATTTGAGAAGCGAAAAAGGTGTTCTAAAAGTTTGCCATACGGACCCTTAGAATTTGAAGGGAATTCTTGGTACAACTATAATAAAGTTTTGTTGGATGATTTTAGGTTTGTGAATAGGGTTTTGTATGTTGATAGAGGCTGGTTGTGTATAGTTTTAACAATGCACATTTAAATACTTGTAACTGTAAAACTAATGACTCAAATAAAAAATTGATCTTACCCTAGACTATTAGTGGTGTTTGGGTCGCAGAATATTTTAGGGATTCCACATAATTGTCTTGAATTTTTCCAAGCATTCTCACGTTTGGTTACACATTGGCGACAATATCTGGATGTCCTTGGGTATCCTGATTCCAATCAAAGTGTGGTTATGTGAGGATGTGGATTCCCGTTGAGAAATTAAAAAATACACTTTCCCATGGCTTGGGAATGTGGCTTGTCTAGTCAAATGACAAATATGACCTCATTTGATTTTTTTTTTTTTTGGGTTGAGGTTTTGTGGTTAAACTAAAATGTGGAGGCTATCACGTGAATGCTTTTTTTTTTTTTCATAAGTAAAATTTGTGGTGCTTATTGCAATTGATTTTATTTTACATGGTTGGAAAGTGCTTTCGAGGAGAGTGAGCTTTTGAGGTGGTGAGAGCCTCAAATGGTGACAAGGCCCTGGGCCTTAATGGTTTTTCCATGGCTTTTTTCCGGACTTGTTGGGAGGTCCTTAAGGAGGATATCATGAATGTTTTTCAGGAGTTTCATTTTCGAAGGAAGTTTGAAAAGAGCCTTAATGCAACTCTTATTTCTTTTAACCCTAAGGAAATTGGGGCTATGAATGTTAAGAACTTTCGTCCTATTTGTCTTGTGGTTAGTGTTAGGAAAATTAAATCTAGAGTCCTAGTGAACACGCTGAAAACGATGTTGGAGAAGGTTATTTCTTGGTCTCAGAATGCGTTCATCAGGGGGAGACAAATTTTATATTCGGTTCTTGTAGCTAATGAATGTCTTGATAGGGGATCCTGGCGCACTCTATAAATTAGACATAGAGAAAGCCTACGATCGTGTTAACTGGAGTTTCCTGCTGTATTTGTTGAGGAGATGTGGCTTTGGGCAGAAATGGAGAGTTTTGGATTGCTCACTGTATTTTTTCTGTGTGTTTCTTAGTTCTAATTAATAGATCTCCTTCCGAATTCTTTAATAGCTCTCGTGGCCTGAGTCAAGGGATTTCTTTATCACCTCTAATGTTTGTGGTTGTCATGGAGGGTTTGAGTAGAATGTTGTCCGCTACAATGGATAGGGTGCTTTAATCAGGTTTCTAGTGGGGTTGAGAAATAATGATGGGCTCCTAGTGTTTTATCTCTTGTTTGTGGATGATACTTTGATCTTTTGTGAGACAAATCCAGATCATTCATGCCATTTGTGTTGCCTCTTCTTATCTTTTGAAGCTGTTTCAGGGTCGAAATTAACTTATCTTAATGAAAGTTAGTCCTTGTTGGCGCTTTGGATGATGTTCAAGGTTTTTCTTGTACACTTGGTTGTAGGGTGTCCTCTTTGCCTATGGAGTATATGGGTTTTCTTTTGGGGGCTTTGTACAAGGCTAAATCAATATGGGATGGTATCGTTGAGAAAACGGAACGATGTTTGGCCGGTTGGAAGAGACTTTATTTGTCTAAGGGTGGTTGGTTGACATTGATTAAAAGCACTCTTTGCAATCTCCCTAATTATTTGTCCCTCTTTTACATCCCCATGGGAGTTGTTAATTGGATTGAGAAATTTCAGAGGAATTTTTTTTTTTTTTGGGGTAAAGTCGGTGACGAGGTCAAATTCCATCTAGTTAGTCTGTCTGATTTGTTCTTTGATTTGCTCTGGTGGTTTGGGGGTTAGAAATCTAATTCAGTTTAACTGAGCTTTCTTGGAGAAATGGTTATGGCTTTTTGCCATGGAGAGAGAGGCTCTGTGTTAATCGGTGGTGGAAAGCAAATGTTATAGCATGAGGGGAGGAGGTTGTTTGGCCCTTTGGGGTGGGGTTGTGGAAAAACATTAGGAGTGGGTGAGGGTTTTTTTTTCCCTAAATTTGTTAGATATGAGGTGGGAGCTAGGTATAAGATCAGATTTTGGCATGATTTATGGTGCAGGGATCAAACATGCAACTTTTCTTGAATATTTAGTGTTGTTCGCTTTGAGGAGGTTTTGGTAGCAGATCATGTGCAGTTTCTAACGGCAATCTTCAGTGGAATATATCTTTCACCAG
Organism: Betula pendula; assembly: GCA_900184695.1. Taxonomy (NCBI): domain Eukaryota; kingdom Viridiplantae; phylum Streptophyta; class Magnoliopsida; order Fagales; family Betulaceae; genus Betula; species Betula pendula. The sequence continues at coordinate 9,841 of FXXK01002366.1, read as the reverse complement.
ACCTGTGCATGATTGGGAAGTAGACTTGGTCACTTCGTTCTTTGATCTCTTGTATTCTCTCAGTTTGAGATGAGGTGGCGAGGATAAAATTGTTGAATCCCTTCTAGTAGGCGGACGTTCGAGGTCAGATCCTTTTATCATGCGCTTTGCACTCACACTAGCTCCCATTTTCCTTGGAAGAGCATTTGGAGGAATAAGGCTCCTGTGATGGTTCCTTTGAGGGTGGCTTTCTTTGTGTAGAAGGCAACGCTACAAAAGATTTTAACATTGGATAACTTGAGAAAGATGTATGTTATCGTGGTGGATTGGTGCTACATTTGTAAGAGTAGTGGGGAGACCATAGATCATCTTCTTTTTCTCTACAAAGTGGCGTGGTATAGAGTTGGTCATGCCTAGAAGGGTGGTGGATTTGTTAACTAGCTTGAGAGGTAAATTCTTAAGTCGTTGCATTTTAGAAGCTTGGAGGATGTCTCACTTGTGCTTAATGAGGTGCATTTGAAGAACGGAATGGAAGGAACTTTGAAGATTGTGAGAGACTAGTGTTAGAGTTAAAAGCTGATATGCTCAAATCTCTTTATGCTTGGATGATGGCGTATGATAGTTCTTGTTTTTCTAGTTTTACTGAATTTCTGGACTTGTGCTCTTTTTTTCCCTAATTGGGGGGGTCTATCTTATATACTTCTTTTGCATTTGGGTTGCGCCCTTTTATGCTTTCTAATGAGATTGATATATTTATAGAAAAAATTTAGATTAAGAGTGAAAAAATGTATATGGTGTCTTTGAAAAAAGCAAAGAAATCTTGTATGGTTCTTGGGAATGAACCAAAGGCGGGCATCTCACATGGAAATCTTGTTAGTTTCTTGATAAAATCAAATCTGGACATCCTGAGATTCTGATGCATTCAGAGTATCGGACATATGAAGAATTAAGATATCAAGGGTTCTTTAGATGTTCCATTCTTCTTGCACATGCAACACACAATCATAATGACATGTTGTTTCCTTAGATTGTTGATAGTGAGGATCTTTCCTAATGCTGCTGTCCAAGCAAAGATACCATTATATTGGGAGTAAATGCGAGTGTTTGTAATATAGCCTCTAAATCCATATTATCCCTATCCCAGTAGATATCATATGTGAGCCCACACAGCTTAATGATATTTTGATTATTTATAATTAAAAAAAAAAAAACAGAAAGTTCGAAACAAACCCCCAGCCGCACCCTTTGCCCATGGTTGCAGCAGTTAATAAACGCAAGTCACCGAACGGTTTACGGGTCATCTCTCCGTCGAAGTGCGTGGGGCGCGGGTGAGCGCAACTCGTGTAAAGGTGCTGTCTGTAGAGTGGTCTTCCGCGACACGAAGACAAGACCCGCGACCCTGTGGCAGTTGAGCGTGCGCAAGAGAGCGGCGGGCTTACTCCATCCAAATGGCTCTTCCAAACAGGCAAATGCGTAAGGCTCAAGACATGGTAACATCTTTTCAAAATGCGCAATTGATAAAAATGACTGACTCAATAGATGGAGAACCATGTCTTCACACTGCCATCTTCTCCTTTCCACTACGATTATGAATGTTATTCAACAAAGGTTATCGTGTCACCACTCATCTCACAACCTAGTATGAGAATACAATGGTGTATGATCAAAATGTAGAGTTAGCCAATTCTACACCCGTCCTCAATCATACCTACCTCTATGAAGTTCATAGTGTTTTTAAAAGAAAGTTTTAGTGTTTTTTCGTGAGATAAATTTTTGTTATGTCTATTGCTTTTAAAGTAAGTATTCACAGATCTGCCACCAGGCATAAACCAATTATTCGCCTGTGACAAGTCTGGAGTTGCATTATCTACGTTAAGACTTGAATTCTTTAGAAAAAGGAAGTTGGTGGGCCATCGGTTGATGTTGCTTTTTTATCATGTGGTGGCATTTGAAAAGATTACCCCAAGAATGGGCAGCCCACAGATGAGTGGCCGACATAAAATACGATGCCATTCTGAGAGACTAGAGTTATGCTTACGAATGTTCTAAACTGTCCCCACCTCTGATTACGCTCAAATACATCCATTTATTGTAATAGCAAAATATAGAGAAAGAAACAAAAAGACAAGAATAAAAAACCTCGCTCTCACTTTGCCTTTAAACAGTTCTGTTTGTTTCTACTAAAGCGTTTAAATTTCCCCTGGAAAGGTTTCTTGGACATTAGACCGATTAGATTTTTTGTAACATCCATCCCTTAATTGCCCCCCTCTCGGGCATCACATTTACTTTTTTCCACCATAACGCATTTCTTTCCACACCAAGCTCTCTCGCTATTCATTTCTAGAGTTTGCGCCAATTTTGGCGTGCCGCTATAATCTCTATTTCCTCCAATAGAAAGAGCTCAATTTGATATAGCTAAATTCAGAATTTCTAACCCCAATACTACCAGAAACATAAATTTTCTTAAAAAAATAACCGACATAATCTATGATGGAATTTAACCTTCTCAAGCGCGCAAACGTGAGAAGTTAAGGACAGATTGGAGAGAGGAGTTTTATATCATATGTAACCCCTACCACCCTTAGATCAGAATAATCTCATTTTCCATACCCTTTGACGAAGCGTATACCTGCTCTTTTAGATTCACAACCGACAAAAAAAACATCTATCATTCCCCATATTGATTTACCTTATTGTTTCGTACAATGTCACCCCCCACTCGAACACAAAGAACACGTCCATATACTTCATTTTAGGCAGAAAGAGGAGGAAAAACCTCTACCAACTCACAAACTGGAATTATCCTTATTGGGAGGTTTCGCGGTCAGCAAAACTCTCTTAAACAATTACATCACAATGCGCCAACCACGCGGGATCCTTCGATAAACTTTCTTTGAAGAGTACATGTTTAATATCGAATCGCCACTCGCCAAATCAGCTTCCCAGAATATTATTAAGGAAGGACATATAGACAACAGAATTAAAGACGCAATGTAATCAATGGAGCTATATTTTGTGCCTTCACTAGAGAAAATGTAACCAAACTCATTCTTTCATTGCACATTAGCTAACACACCAACCACCCATACGAACCGATATCAACGAACACTAGGACATCCCGTCCCTCCTCCGCCTCCCTCCTTATTATGTTCATAAGAATATCTTCCCCTATATACTGAAGCTGAAACCTTGAAACGTACACAAAGCTATAAACCATTATACACCCCACACAGGGTTTATTATATAGCTTGGGAATTGCTATATACAAAGGCCTCATCCTTATGATAAGTCACTAATTAGGACCGTTGATAAAGATCATCTCTTGTACATCATACAACGCCAACTGAAGATTGCATAATAACACCAATCCGGAAGCAAATTCCCCATTATTATTCTCAACTACTTAAGAAATCTGATGCACTATCGGTAATACAATTAACAATCTGAGTGCAGCCTATTACAAACTCCTCATTTTCTCCACAAACAGCCTTACTCTCACCTCAAACGAATTAATAATACATATGGAATCCTCGGGTTAAAACTATGAATGGTTGCTTTCTTTAATGTCCATAATACCAAAAAAAATAATATTTATTATATATAGAGAGGTTCGAACCAGCAAACCACCGAGCATGTCACCTCATCCTTAAAGACATTCATTAGCTACAATTAGACCACCAAACATCTAAAATTGTTTCTCCACTGGTTGCATGACACGCTTTATTCTAAGATGGATAATAACACTTCTATCCATAAACAACGTTTATTTAGGGCCTATATCACTAGGACTCATAAGATAATATATTTTCTTATAGTATAACTACATGAACACCATCATAGGAGCTAATTAGGACGAAAGTCCTTTATATCCTTTCACCCCCAACGAACTCTATCTCCTTATATCTAGGGATTTACGCGACAAATATCAGGGTAGATGTTAAGGTCCCTTTTCTAACTTTCCTTCCGAAGATAACTCGACCACTGCCTAAAAAAAATCCAATTTCATTAGAGATTTATATTCCTTCTTTGCTACATGACTAGGAGCCCAAACTCATTTTTCTTGCAATGACGAAACCATCCCTAGTTTGAGTATACTTTTCAGTTCAAGGCAAAGCACTTGTTCACCATTTCTAACCGAGACTTCTCACAATCTTTATCAAAAAAATTTCACTTACACCCTGCGATCATCAGTACCAAAGGCCATGTGGAGAGTATTTAAATATATTTGATAACATAAAGCCAATACAACAAATTTTAATCTTGTCAATTTATAAAAAAGAAAAAATGATCCATAAAAAAAAGAAATATCACATGTATTACCCTTCACATTTTTAGTTTATATAACTGATTGAACAATCTTCAAACAAACACATAAAAAGAGTCAAATTGGGAAGTGTTATGTTATCTTTCTATTTAGACTAAACGGGTAATGGGCGGGGGGCCATCTACTTTCCCAAGCCTAACATGGAAAGGGTGCGGAATTTTTTTATTTGGGAATATTCTTCTTCTTCTAAAGGCAATTCCCATCATTCACGACACTGTTTAAACGCAAATCCGAGTCCTCTGCTCAAGTATCAAAGCTCTAGTTTGAGTGAATTTACCGCCCTCCTTTGAAATGAAGGGAAGCATCCCAAATAACTACTTTTCTTCGACCCGACACTATGTGGATAAAACCATTAATGGTTATACTGTAAGTAGAACAGGTACTATAGTGCAAAAGCTTCAATAAAGATAATGTAGAGATGATTAGTTGGGTCAATTCCCTTAAAAGTCATGAAGATTAATTGAAATCTGGCACCATATAAGCCCAACACCTCTAAGTGTAATTCTGTTCTCTAAGGGATTGATAGATAAATTGATTTTCTAATATTGAAGTACACCTTAAATGGTTTTACAGTATACAAAGGGTATTATTATTAAAGTCGCATCCAAATTGTGTCATAGTGAGATTATGAGACAAAAGCATACAACAACCAGGGCTCTTATATTCGTATCTAATAACAAAAAGGACCCTTCATCACAAAATCGCGCCCTTATAATGGGTTACTGATGGCCATGTAAACACCCATCATTTCTCGAAAAAACCCTATTTTTTTTCCCTGTACATAATCATGTGTCCGTATACCCTGTACCATAATTATCCCCCTATTTCTAACTCCAAATTCTTAAACGGCAGGTCTATTTCTGCAGAGAAATTGTATATTGGAAAATCCTATGTTTTGGCTACGGATTTGTTGCAAAAGCTGAAAAATAGGCTTAGTTGTTTCATATATTTAACTATTTATCTATTGTTCCTACGAAATGAGGCAAGCTCTGGACGGAAAGATATAGAAGATAGTTCTCCACCCAGCTTATTTCCATTTCCAGTAGAACAATCTACAAAACATGATGCTTCTATTCAAAAAAACAATAAACTACTCTCAGCTAAAAAATTAGGTTGATATGCTGATGATGTTGTTTTCAGATAATATGCGCACAGGAGATGCGGTTTCTCATGTACAATTTTTGTTCCTTTCCTCAGGAGTTATTGAGCGGGCTGCTGGAACTGTATGTTTGACATATTTTTATTATTGAAAATAAACAAAAAACTAATAAAAATACTAGTCTCTGATTAGATATGAAAGGTTTTTAGGTGGCTAACGGCTGCTACTTGTTTCCAGATGGACAGCCGGACCAAATACACCCTGGGCGGACGCTTTGATGCGCCGCATGGATCTACGGGTCTCATTCCTTGAATGCAGTTTGCGTCCCTTAAGGGAAGTGTAAATTAGTGGAAAAGGGATTGATATTTGGCACATGCGGTGGCAAGTGGTCCACCAGAGAGATACAAAAGCATTGGGCTCTATGCATCCCGGCCATCAAGAAAAAAATAAGGGTTCTATTATGGAGCTAGCTGGTGCCCTTGCAAATCATCATCAGCTATAAGGTAAGAATTTTTCAGTTTTTATTACAATACATTTATGTTTTCAGTAATTATATTATGAAAGATACAATTATGTTTCATTCTTCTTATTTTATCAAACACCCTAAAAACACGACTGATCATATAAGACTCATCGCAATAAGATAATTAGTAAAAAATTTCTGTTGCTCCTCTCTCCGCGCCCACCCACCCCGCTCGCTACCCAAGAAAAACACTCTATTTTCATACTTACAATGGCCACACACCAAATCAAAATACCAATATGGCTAACCTATGTGTTCTTATATCTACATTTACTGTTTTTACATTGGTAAATGCTCACTAACTCCATTAGAGAACGCATATCTACTTATTCAGAAGATCTTTCCCTACTAATCGTACCTCTAAAAAAATTTTTCACTGGCTATCTTCGCCGATCCAATAGATTCACCTTGAATTTAATTTCCCAAAACCCATTAATTAAACCCTAATCTATGTTATTCACTCAAGAATACTGTTTGCCCTTATGAACCACTGTGTGCCTCATCCTTAGGTCGTCCACCATGTTTATAGGCCCCTATAACATGCACCACTGCTCCTCCATATTAATGTGTCTCCTCCATGGCTTCATCTATTAGTTCACCAAATTTAGCAGGACGTTTAGTCAGCTAAATATTCTCTATAGACGTATCTAGAACAACCCCAAGTACTTGGAATCCTGAAATGACATTGATTCAGGCTGAAGCAAGTTGTTTCATTGGATCCTTAAGTATACTTGGCTAACCTGAGTCGAATGGTTGAATCAACAGAAACTCACCAGTAAATAGCAGCTGGCCCCTCAGAATCCATCAGTTCTGCTCCCTTCCTCTAAGTTTCGGGTAACTGAGTCCACATAAGTACAATACAAGGGAAAGGGGTTGGTTAGACCGAAACAGGGGTGAGGACGTATACACCACTGCATCAATGTGACACTGAAGACTAATCGATACTCTGGTCAACTGTAAGGAGTGGTGGAGTTTATATGTCAAAAAATTATATCAAGCAGCTTGAAAGCATCGTTCTATGAGAAAAAACGAGGTGGTTCGACTATTCAAATTCACTTTTTCACAGCGTGCATAGTCTTAATGCAAACAGAATTGGACCGGGCGGGTGTCATTTTCTGTGCGGTTTATTCTTTGTTCGTCTATTTTTGGTCTCTTTCCATTCCTTAAATCTAGTAATTCAGAGATACTCTCTATACCGCACTCAAATCGTTCTCATCTCTTTCTTAACTTGATGCTAAAGATGCGCCAGGAGAGTAAACGATAAACCTGTAATTATTGTTCCAAACCCATCTATCTTACCACGGCCCCTAAACTAGCTAATACCTACTTATATTAAAAGCTACCGATCAACAATACCGTTGATGGGGCACACTAAATGCATGTAAATGATGAACAATGGAAAAGTTTCCAAACTTTAGGAAAAAAAAAATAAATAAAATAACAAAAATCAAAACATAACAAAACAAGGGAAATACAGGGCATTGACACTCTAAGAAACTTTCTTAAAGTTGATAAAAAATGGTCGTAAAGATTACTGCACAAGAACATCTACTCGGTGAGCAGAGGATAAGCTTCAAAAAAAAATGTGCGAATTTCCAGAATATTTCACACAAAAAGTTTATAACAATTCTTAAAAAGATTGTTAAGTCACCAATTGTTTTATTAAGAGCCAACAAAAGTTTACTGTTCTATAGGAAATGTAACATTAATTTGAAATTTTACTTAATACAATTTCATCCAAAATTAAGTAATATAAATGAATATCAAAGATCAAACATTTTCATATAATCACATGCAGAAAAATTAGATAGAAAGCAATAGTAGAAACACCAATGAAAAGGATACCAAGCTTAGAAGAGAAGCCTCAAAGTTCTCCAAATCTTCAAAAGAATTTGCCTTTGGCTTTTGTTTGTCAACAAATAATTCACGATCCAAAATCAAGCATGCACAATAGCATAAGGCGAACTGGTGGTCTCCTCGAGCAAAACAAGTCAGCTAGGGAAAAGGATGAAAAAACGCACATTTTTCATGAGTATCAACAACTTAAATTGCTTGTATGCACTTCACCAATCCTACCAACCTTAGGGATAAGAAGCATAGCCAAATAACGACCCTATTACAAATTTCTAATTATTTACGAGTACAATACCCCAACAAAACTTCATTCTGAAAAACAACCCTACTTACAATAAAAAAACAAATGTGCGAACTTTGACAAATGATACAATCTAGGAAACACCAAACACACTCAAAAGATGTACCTATTGCAGCAATCATATATTCATACGTTGATCTAAAACCAACCTGAATGAAAAAGAGTAAAAAAATAAAAACATACTCCAAAAGTTAAACAATCGAATGCGAGCCAAGAAGGGAAATCCATTATGGACCATCAAATTTGCATGGCCCTTTGGGTGCTTTTTAAGTTGCGTGACGAGAGCCGTGAAATGAAAAGGATACTCTAGGAACCCCACCCACTCATTCCCAGTATTATGGAGGAGACCCCCTGACCCTTAATAAGACATTAACGCATGCCTATAAATGTTGGAAGTAGTATTTGGTTTATTTCTTCCCGGCAAATTGAAGTAACGATTTAGTGAACAGTACCCTGGCCTTTTAGTGAGTGGTGAGAGCAGCGTTTATTGCCCCACTTTTTTTTACAAAAAATAAAATAATATATTATAATAACAATATAAATAAGAATTGGTTGTGTCTTACAAACAATAGTTGCATTTTTTTGTATATGCGTGAGAGGGTGTTCATTTTTGAAATGTTGTCTTCGCTTAACATATATTTCTGGCTGCCCATGCGGCAACAGGCTTTGTGCTTTGCTTTGCTTAACTGCAATTATGATCAATCATAACTTATTTCTCAGATTGAAACTGGAGGGAATCCGGGTATCCTTTACAAGACACACCCGAACATGAACAGAGAATTATTTTCTAATGAGAATATTCTAGGCCTTAAGGACCCAAATAGGCCTTTTCCCACCGGTCAGGGTGGTGATGCATCAGGTGTTGGTTTGTTGAGGTGGAGAATGCAAAGTACAGATGAGTCAGTGGTGCCATTGACAAGTGGGTTAAAATCTTACACTTCTCATTTTTCATCTTCCTTGTATACAATTTGTGTTCTATGCTCTAAAACTTTTACATGAATTAATTTATGTTTCAGTCAACTGTTGGCCCTCTGTTTCTGGAAATGAAACTTATGTCAGCATTGAATATGAAGCTTCTTCAATGTTTGATCTACGTAACGTTGTGATCTCAGTACCTCTTCCAGCTCTTCGAGAGGCGCCAAGTGTTAGGCAGATTGATGGAGAATGGAGGTGAGAGATTCAATTTTATGTTGTCTTCTTTTATTTTAACATCTAGTTTATCAATAACTGTTGAGGAATGCCATAACTGGTTATAGATTTTGAAGTCTTCGAATCAAGCTTTCCAACGCCTTCGGGTATTTGTGTTTATAAAAGTTACACTTACACGAGATATTGGTAGTTTGCACAAGATTTTCACGATTTATAATTATGGAAGCAGAGACTTGATTAACATGGTAGTGTCCTTAAATTCTTTCCACATTTCCAAGTTGATACATAGACTGAAATACATGAATAGAAAGGTACAATTACTGAGCTATTGGGAGGGGAATTTTTCCACTTACTACTTTTTTTTGAGTTTTCATTGTACTTGCAAGCTACACCTAGAGGCATATGCGATTTTTGTTTGGTTGACAAACATATCCAGAAGTACTTGTAGATCTCTAGCAACTGTCACATTGTACAGAATCTTAAACACCACTTACAATTGTCTTTCATAAGTGAAGCCATGTTTGCATCTATTAAATTTGAGAAAAGATTTGAATTAGCATATTGTTTAAAAAGTTAACACAGTTTAAACATTTTCTTTGCTTTTGTCAGTTA